>CAUYQV010160361.1:0-13576 GCA_963574575.1 Galagoides demidoff | reverse complement strand
AATAAGATTTGTTCAACAATAAGCGTTTATTTAGAGACCACAATGAGCCATGTCCTGTTCTGGGACATTAATGGTCAAAAAGAAGGAGTTCCTGCCTATAAGGAGCCTGCACTTGATCCAGAGATACCACAAACAGGTTTGAAAAGAAAAAAAAAAAGGACTAAAAGGACTAATACAACTTTAGTTACTATAAAGTCATGAATTACATAATATTTCACAGGTGAGGAAACTGAGGCCTACAGAGGTCAGGTTATGTGTTTAGAGTAAGGTTTTAGGTTTTTGTTTTTTTTTTTTTGAGACGGAGCCTCAGGCTATCCCCCTGGGTAGAGTGCCATGGCATCACAGCTCATAGCAACCTCCAACTCCTGGGCTCAAGTGAGTCTCCTGCCTCCACCTTCCAAGTAGCTGGGACCACAGGCGCCCGCCACAATGCCCGGCCATTTTTTGGTTGCAGCCATCATTGTTGTTTGGCGGGCCCAGGCTGGGGATTCGAACCCGCCACCTTAGGTTTACGTGGCTGGCGCCTTAGCCAATTGAGCCACAGGCGCCGAGCCTAGAGTAAGGTTTTAGGTTTCATGTCTGAGATCTGAACCCAGATCCCAAACCTGGGATCTGAAGCACTCTCAAGCGAAACCTAGAGTTTTCTTGAACAGAGCTGTTGTCCTGCCTTCTGGACTGCTGAGCTTCCAAAAATCCAAGTGAAGCTACAAAAAATAAATAACTAAATAAATAAATGGAAGAGAGAAAGAGAGAGAGAGATGTTTCTGAGAGCAATCAGGGAATCAAAAGCACGAACTGTGGTCAAGCAAACATTACTTTGCAGTCTATTAGCTACAGTTAAATATTTAACACCTTTGAAAGCTCAGAGCTGATGGATTTTTAAATTGTCAAATTCTGTTTACTTTGGGGCCGACTGCAACATTTCTGTACGGAGAAACAGCTGGACTCCTCTCCCTCTGCCTAAACTGAATGGCCCGCTCTTAACGCCCAAAGTCAAAGCTGGCGAGCATCGGCTAAACAAACTAGTTTCAACAGCATTTCGAAGTTCCTCAGACATACATTGCTGTCAGAAAATAATTCTCTGAGAAGTCCCAAAATTCATCAGCATGACTCATTATTTGCAGACTGTTTTGGTAAGAAAATGATTGGCTTTCTCTAATGAGTGCTGCAGGCAGCCACAATAAACCCCCTTTAGAGAGAAAACACATGATTCAGTTTAATTTGCCTTTAAAACCTTTTTCTGTTTTAACATTTTTTACTGAGCAGTGTTCTAGAGAGAGAAACGTCCACGTATCTTTTCATTGAGAACAACCTAAAAAGAGCTCAGTGACCTCTCAAAGCTACACTTTATATATTTGTGAGGGTGAATTTCATTATGTTAATAGCATTAATAATGCCAATAGGAGCAGTCACGATAGCTTATGTGTATTCATCTTTTAATGCTGCAGCCACAGTTCTAAATACTTCAAAAACAACTCTGAAATAGGGTGGCCCCTGTGGCTCAAAGGAGTAGGGCACTGGCCCCATATACCAGAGGTGGTGGGTTCAAACCAACCCCAGCCAAAACTGCCAAAAAAAAAAAAAAAAACCCTCTGAAATAGACATCAGGAATATACTTATATTACTAAAGAAAGAACTGGGACCACAGGAACTTACATGGGGATAAATCTCCAAGTGGCAGAAGTGATACTTAAACCCAAAGTCTCTTTTATGACCCCGCTAAATTAGCTCCAGAAGAATGTCCATAGCATATTCCTTTTGAAACCAAATATCATATGGGAGTAATGAACTAGTAGTTTCTGGATCTAGCTGTCTAGATGTCTGGTCATCTTTTCAAGTTATCTTCAGTAAAAGAGAATAGTAATATTCTCTTCCAAGGCCAGCACCACTGATACTTCCGCCCATGGCTCATTGGAAGATGTTTGGAGATCCCAATGTGATGCTGTGTAGGTGCCAGGTGTAAATGCCATAAAACACACCGTTAGAGCTTCCCTGTGCCTGCTAAGCCATCCCCTCCCCTGATGATTGGTTCACAGGCCTCCAAAGATATTGAGAGTCCATTGGATTGAGTAGAATTTGGGTCATTCTTCCATCAAATAATGACTGACTATACAAAACAGTTAGTTGTACTAATGTTATTAATAACCATGCTTACCCACGAGTCAGTAAGGTAACCCTGCCTGGTTTTCATAGAGATAGCTCGAATACAAAGGGTAGGATTTACACCCACATCTGGTTGATGCTTCACTCATCTGATGCTGGGTGTTTCAAACCCAGTAAACTTTCAAAAAATGCACCCTTCTCATTCCCGTTCCCTCTGACCTCAGCCCAATTATCCCCTCCTCTGACTGTGGCTCCCTGCTTGGTAACCCTGCTGTCATAATTGCATAGCTATAAGTCAAAGGATCTCAAGCAGAGGCTAAGCCTTGGGTGCCCAAACAAAAACTAATTTTCTCTCCCAAGCCCTCTCTCCAGATATCTTACTTTCTCCACTTTTCTGAGTTCATATCTCTTATGTCTGTCACTTCCTTTTAGTTCCTAACTCTTGTGTCTAACTAGCAACATTAGCTAAGGAGCCTTTTCCATTTGCTCAGATGTCTCTCCCCAGCAGAACAAACCGCATTCTCCCCTTTTGCTCTAGAATTCCTGTGAGTTCTGACGACTATTTTTTTGTTGTTGTTGTTGTCAATGAAGTTTTTATTGTTTGCTTAACAAAATTATTTCATTAAGCAAATGGCTTTAGAAATTCATTCGGTTTTATTTTATTACTATCTTGGGGAAAAGATATACAGCTTTTGTTAGGAGAACGTGCCAAAAAAATAGAATCTGTACCTATATACACACTATTTGTATGATTTATTTCCCTGTACAGTAATAAAATTATTTTATAGGTATACCTTAATACATTTAATTGCTGCCTTGAGAATTGCAAAGCTAATGTGTACAAAGGTTACTGCTAATGCCTGTTGCATTCTGAATTAGTAAATCCCAGTCACTTATGTATTTGTATCTCTCCATTTCTATACATTGTATATCTAGATCATTTACATACTTATCTAATATCTTAGGCCACTAAGAGTCTCCTTTCCTTAAATGTGAGTTGCCAAATTAAAAAAAAAAAAAACAGCAAAAAATACACTTCCTACTAAAATGTATTAAGGGAAAAGCAAGTTATCAAGTCCACTGGACCTTCATTTGTAACACCAGAGGAACACTCAGTGTAAGTGAGATCTTGAAAGAGGAGTCAAAGGTGAGCTTTTTCAATGGTGGTAATTAATTCTTGCTTTGCATAGGCTAATTGAGGGCAATCATTGAATCCTTGATGTCATTTCATCTCCTAGCTGTCCATGAGACTGCAGCCTGCTTTCCTTGCTAAATCTGTTAACCTGTGTGCTTTCTTTTGCTGGCAGAGGAGTGTTAAAAGTGTTAAAGATAGAGGGGCACCAAGAGCTTTGTTCTTTTTTGTGAATGTCAATATTTTTCTTCAATGGAATGTTGTTCTCCTTTGACAGATTTTTTTTTCTTTTCTTAACATCTCTGTTAAGGCACAAGAATTAAAAAAAAAAAAAAAAAAAAAAAGCAGCAGCAAATTTTTAGTATGTTTGGTACCAAAATGAAGAACAGTAAATCCGAAGATGATTTCCTGGGGGGGGGGTCTGCCTTACGTTTCAGACTGACTGGTACTCCAAGCCAATGCATTCATGAATTCATTCAGTAAATGGTCAGTGAGTATCTGTTAAGTTTTAGGCATTGTGCAAAGAAGTCTTGAAGAGGTGAGAAGGAGCCTTTCATCCTGCCCTCAACAGCTCAAAGACCACTGCTGAGGTTGGGTGACATTGGTACCCCTGTTTAGATAGGGTTCTTGGCATCACTGGCAACTTTCTAGGGAGCCCCTTTCACCATTCTCGTACCTGCTCCTCTCCCAAGCTTCTATACCAGGACAAACCACTGATTTCATATCCCCAACCCCTTTAGCTGACTCTCCTGCCTTCCTCACCCCTCAACCCTATCCACAGAAATCTCATGCCAAGAAAATGGCTTACTTGGCAATAGTTGAGCCCATATAACCAAGTCTTTCTCATGGGAAAATGAGTGGAAATGTGTGCTTTGACTTTGCGAGTTGGCTTGATACATTTCCCCGATGGCCAATGAGATTACAGCCGTCTTTACTGCCAACCAGTAACTCAGAGAACTGCAGCCAACCTAAGTTGAACACATCATTTTTCTTCTAAAAGTTCATTGAGATAAACATTTCTGGATTTATTTATTCATGCATTTATTTTTGCTCAAACACTTGCCAATCATGATTTTTGCTGTATGTGGAGAACTATACTTTTACGTTTTCTAAACAATTTTTATACTTACCTGCCAAATGTAATTTTCTATCCCATGTTGGTTTCATTTTAAGTTTACAATTCATGCCCCGTTCTATGCATGGTTTCACGTGTTCTTTGAGAGAAATTACTGGGATGAATAACTTTATAACCTTCTCAGAATTGAGTGCTGCGGCTAACAGTGGAGGAACTAAGGACATAGGGCTGAATTCATTAGGTTTTAATCAATATTGCTTCTTTTTTGTATAAGCAGAAATAATGTACATCCCCCAAATAGTCCTTAGCATCCTTAGTGACAATTGAAATCAGGTATTCTCCTTCAATTCTTTCTTGTATCTATAGTGAAAAATTTTGTTTACAATTCCATGGTATATAATTTGTTTATAATTCCCTTCCAAATGTTTGTTTACAATTCCTTGTTAAGACTATAAACTATTGGGAAAAATAAGAAAAGCATCAAAGTGTCTATGGACCAGGAGAGGACACAGTGACATAACATCATTTCTTGAAGTGGTCCTCCATTCAGTATGTACTATTAATTCCACTATCACTGTTGTCTATCACAATATGTGTATGAGATTCAGGTTCAGGGATTTAATTTCAGAGAGAAAGTTTGACTATACCATATGTTAGTATAGTCTATGCTATTTTTGCTTCAACAAGCATAGCGTCTTTTCGTGTGTGTGAGTCAATTCTTTGTCCTTTTCACAAACATGGATAATTGGATCCTTGAATCTATGGGCACAATACTGGGGACCACCTGCTCCCCCAGTTTTCCCAGAGGCCCCACCTGGAGTTTAAGTTGGAGGAAATGAACCCCTTGGTCATCTGGTGAATGGGAAGACTCTTCCACTCTATAAAGAAAGACCATTCTGGACTTCTCTTCAGACTTCCCAAGTGTGTGAACATAATCTCCTGTAACTGGAAGACAGGAGGACATTTTTTTACTTCCTGAATCTAAGGAATTCATATTGTCTTAGAAGTATGGAACCAGACCAAATATACATAGAGAAGAACACCAAGATCAAGGGAAAAGTCAGGCAAGAATGAGGCAAAATTAGTCCAACAATTTTTAATGGGGCATTGGAAAGTAATGAAAAAGGAAAAGAAATCTGATCTCAAGACCACAAAAGAGACAACAGTTTTTTATCAAAGTGGGAAGGAAACATTTTATTAGTCAACCTAGAATTAAATATGCATATCAAATGTATTTATTAACAACAAAAAAAACTGAAAAGCAAAAAACCCCACAAAGCATTTTTTTTTCCTCAAGGGAATCTCACCATGGGCTCCACACAGAGTCAGTTTTATCCCACCGCATCCGATTCCATTAGCTATTGTAAACAATTAGTTCAGCTGTCACTGTGGATTTATTTTTTTCAATCTTCACATCTTCAAATGACCCCTGGCTTCGTTGGATTGTTAAAAACAGCACATAAAACAACCCCTGAAGCCTTCTCTAAAGTGAAGCGCAGCATTCTTCATTATTAGACAACTGGTGCTATGGCTATATGAAATTTCATTAAATTAACCTTAACAGTTTAATGATTCACACTCACGCACACACACACAAAATAAAATTTTAAGATGTAACTTCCACCCTATCTGAGATCACTCCTATTAAAGAAGTTATATTTGCTAATCTTGAGACAAGTCTTAAACCGATTCAGTAACCTACCCGTCATCCTGAACTTGGGTCATTACTTTTGTTTTTCTTTGTTTTTCTTATCGTAGCAGAAACATGTTACTACAAGACTACTGGATTTTATCTGAAATGATAGCATTTTTTGAAATCTCTCTTTGACCTTAACCTTCTTGAGTGAAAACTTACAATTTGATAACCTATGTTAGGTCTTGTGCTATTATAGACACAGCATAAATTGTTGAAGCTGCTTTCTTCAAGGGTTTCACAGATTATGAGAAAGATATAATGCTGCTTTAATTGTATTGTCCTTATAAAAAACTGGATTTCACAAGCATTGTTTTGATCCTGTAAAGAGGATAGGAATTATTCTTATTTTGCAAATGAAAAGCAGAGGTTTAGAAGCAGTCCACAGGCCCAAGTTAAACGCTGGTCCATCTGGCAAGCCAAGTCCTAGATTTTGTGTATGTCTCATTTCCCACCACTGGGTTTTGGGTCCTAAAAATGTATGTGTTAGAAGCGTTTGAAAAACTTACTCTGGTGAAAACAGAGAAGAGGGGCAATGGCCATTAGTGAAATTAGGAATGATTTTAGGAGGTTGTCCCTGAGATTAAAATGATATGATCCTCTAGTAATGTCTGAGACTATTTGAGCCATAATCATAGATACAGATCAGAAAAGCCAGGGATAATACATCAAAAAAACTTTTGTGTGCCTCTTTCTAGGCGTATACTCAGGTGAAACAGCTTTACTTTTAGGGTCAGCACCTTTTGAAACATTTTACATATATACATATAATGTTACTTGACCAATAAAAATTATCTTTATGGCATACAATATGATGCTTGATACACATTTAAGGATACAGTGCAGAATGCTAAATAAACACAATTAGCATATGTACGGCCTCATACATGTATTTATTTTTTGGTAGTAAGAATACTTAAATCAACTTTTTTCACAATTTTCAAGCCTACATTGTGCTGTTAGCAGTGATGGTCCCCATAATGTACAGCAGATCCTTTGAACTTTCTCCTTCTGTCTAACTGAAATTTTATAGTCTTGGACCAACATTTTCCTAGACCCTGCACGGCCTCTGGTAGCCTCCCTCGATTGTACTCTGTGCTTCTGTGAATCCTGCTGTTTTAGAGTCATATCTGAGTGAGATGATTTATTTATCTCTCTGGGCTTGGCTTGTTTCCCTTAAGACGATGCCTTCCAAGTTCATCCATGTTGTTGTAAGTGACAGGATTTCCTTATTGTTTAAGGCTGAATAGGCATCCAGTGTCTATATGTATTTTGTATTGTTTTAATCCACCAGCCACACCGCATCATGCAGCCCGAACTCCATTCTGGACGCATGTCCCCCACCTGTCAAACATAGCCATGCTTCGGCTAATTCTCTTCCCTCTGCCTAGAATAATGCTGCTGCTTAAGTGAAAGCCTTTCATTCTTCAAGATATTTTCAGTTGCCCAGCTAGAATTAATTGTCTTCATCTCTTTGCTCCCACAGCATTTAGTTTATACCAGAAAATGAAAAGTGGAAGTCCTAAACTAGTTATAGCTGTTTCCGAGTCTCTGACCCTACGCGGTGGCAGGAGGGAGAAGAATCCCGTCTGTTCCCCACTGCAGCGTCCCTGAGCTAAGGGAGTACTTGGTTCCTGGAGGGGTACCTGCAGAATTAATCATTGTTGGGGGGACTCAGGCAGAGATAATCGGAAGGAGGGAGCATGTTCAGGCTGAAATCGAGTGACAGATACAGTAATACGTTTTATGGTTCTTTGGGGTTTGAGTCCCTTCTGGGGCTCCTGCGCACAGAGCTGGAAGACTGGACTATTGCTCTCTAGTGAACAGGACCAGCAGTGCCCTGGACAGCTTTATTGGCTGAGGTTTTCTTCTTTCCATCCGAGCTATTCTACGTTTTGGGGGCCACTGAGCAAACAGAGAAGCAGGGAAATGTTCATTGATGGACACGCGCCAGCTGCGTAGGCCTTTTCAGCCCCTTCCTCGTGGCTCTTCCAGCCGAGTTTCTGCTTGCGCTAACTTCCCACTAACGCACATACCCTGCCGTTTCTCGTCCAGATGCGGAAGCACATTTCTAAAACAGGGTTTATTTTGAGTTCATTTTCATCTATTTTGGGATGTCATTACTAAAACCTCTTTTCTGTTTCCAGCTTTTCTTTTTTTTAATGTATCCCTAAAAGAAGTGGCCTGTAATTTATATTTGAAGAGAGATACTCAAACTTACTTGAAGTCCATGTTTGAACTCTTTTGTAAACCCGGTTATAGTCAAATCATTTTTCCCCTATTAACATGGCTAAATAATTGTGCTGTGATGCCTCGTCTATGCAAATAGCCCTAGGAGAAATAGATTGTGTCTGAATGCTACAGGATTTCAGAGGGGCCAGTATTTCATGGAAGATGGAAATTTAAGCTGGATTTGGCATATTAAATAAATTTAATTTACATGAAAATGGCCATGTGTATGGAAAGGAAGCTGAACAAAGGCACAGAGGTAAAAAGGAGAATATGTATTTAAGAATAGCAAGTAATCTCATTCCCTAAGAAGATTTTAAAGGCATCAAACAAGTCCCTTACCTAACAGGTGGCATTAAGATCAAGAAGGAAGGTGCACATTTCACTGGAAAGCCAGTGATCAGACTGTTAAAATTAAGGTCCTAGGTGACATCTCTGGCAGCATCAGAAGACTGGAAACAAGGGAAGGTGTTTTGATTATGGAGACATGAGGGATAAGGACCCGGATTCAACTAGAAGGAAGGAAACATATTGTAGAGAATGTGATACATGGGGTAGGAAGGAAGGATATAGCCTTTCAACACATTCTATAGGTTTTGAAAAATGTATCTCATTGGCTCAAAATCTATTGTGTGTAATGATCCTCTGGGGATTTTTTTTTTAAACAACAAAAAAAAATGCCATAGTAATGCATTTACTATGCAATTTACAAAAAATTGTCATAGTAATGTTTCTGAAGGCCTAGAGTGGGGCTTATCATTGATAATTTAAGCAAAGGGCTCAGCAGAGATTATAGTTTGAGAAGCACTAAGGCCATAGAGGTCTGGGGAAAGAAAGGAAAGTCAAGTAGTGGGAACCAGCAAACACCCTGTACAATTCACTATGCTGTTTTCCGATTCTTCACTTTATTCACTCACTAGAGAGTTGTTGATATTGTAGAAACAGTAAAGGGGAGTTATCAGTACGTTTGTGAAAAGGAAGACTAGCAAGGACGAATCTCCTGTATGAACGTACGTGAAGCTGGTGTGCCGTCTGCAGAGGTCTAGAACATCGGCAGGGCTGCCTCAGAGCTCACAGGTGTCTTGAGGCCGCCCAGGGAGGTGTGGGATTCAAACGCTCAGGGGTCACTGTGAAACCCATAGGATTAGATGGGATATGATAGAGAGGGAAACTGGAAGAGAACTAAAGACAGAACCGTAGCAATCTTCACAGTAGTGGAGACAGGAGGAGACATGGCAAAGACCCAAACACTATCAGGTGGAACTTTGAGACAGTCTCAGGATATTGGAGAAGTTTCACTACTCGGAGTAACCTCGTGTGTTCGCTTCTTATACAGAAGCTCCAGGTGTTTTGATAACCATAATGTTTCCCATTATTATCTCTATTATTCTATTAAAAGGATACATTAGAATACATAAGGAGGAAGACAGGTTACTGTTCAGAAGAGCATCTTCTCTGAGTGGTCATAACTACCACACTCTCATCCCCTTTCCACCAATGAAATGGCGTGAGCTATTAGGCACATACACAGTTCCTATGCACTGTCAGCTTGTCAGCTGCAAAATTTCAAGTTGAAAAAAAAATCATTTTATGAACCATTCAGATGCAGGAAAGCTTTGAAGGCTGAAAACTTTAGTTTCAGTCTAACACACAAGTTAATGGAATTATTTAAACACATGCAGTTCAAAACAGTTTAAAAATCTTTTGCATCCCATGACTAAGCAACCCAGAGTGTATTTCACTGACAAATTATCACACATGTGGAAAATAAGAGGTTAATAAAGGTTGTCAGTGAAACCTGAACTTAGCTTAACAAGTGGCACAGGATTACTTTTGCATTTAGAAAAATGTGCTATTATTTCCAACCTGCTGAGCCTATTCTGTCTGCATCTTCTCAGATTTTTACATGGCCTTGAGCAATTTGGGCGGGAGCCAGATAAAACATTTTTATTTCAGCAAATCACTTCCTATTGTTGTACGTTTTAAGGATGTACTGAAAGGTACTTTCAAGTCTGAAAATATCAAATGATCACACAGCAGCAGCACCTCACTTCCCGAGGCCTTTATAGAACCGCAGTGTTTTCTTTAACAGTTAAACTATCTCAGAAATAGTAATAAACATGAACTACTCTATTACCACATGGTTCAAACGCTGCACAGTTTACCTAACCCATGAATAATGTCATATGCTTTTAATTCTCCCTAAAATAAACTAATGCTACTTTCTCTATGACAAGGGGTTCTTACACATTTTCTATAAAAAGCCGGAGAGTAAATATTTTCTGCTTCGTGAGACCATGAGGTCTCTGTTCCAACTACTCAGCTCACCATTGTAGCATGTGGGCAGCCAGAGATGACATACGCAGACATGGGTGGACCTGGGCTCCAGTAAACCTTGTTGGTCAAAGCAGGCAATCAGCCCGATTTGACGTGAAGGCCATAGTTTGCCAGCCTATGTTCTATGAGATTTCCTTTTTTAATGTGTCAGTATTGTGAATATGCTTGAGATTTAACATAATGAATTAGCTTCACTTATTTATTTCTGATTTATTTTTTATTGATGCATAATAGATGTCCATATTTTGGAGGCATATGTGATTAGATGCATTCACATGATCAAATCTGCATTATTGGGTATCCATTACTTTGTGCTAGGAACATTTGATTTAGTCTCTTCTAGCCATTTTAAAATGTACACTCAATTAATGTCAACTATAGTCACCCTGCTGATTTATCAAATACCAGGTCTTATTCCTTCCAACCAAGTATATATTTGTACCCACTAATCAACTTTTCTTCATCCTCCCTGCCTTTTAACATATTGAATTATGTCCCATGCTTTTAACTTCTATATCATGAAAGACAACTTGTCACAGACCAAGTTACATTATAATATGCACAGTGCCCAATTTTGAGACTTTCAGGTAGAAGTGAAATGGCTATACAGAGCTAGCAGGGATTAGGAAATGGTTGAGAAATTCTTTAAAATGCAGGTTACTGTTTGACAGGCTGTTAATTCTAGTAACAGCGGAGTACATTATGGCACCACCTTCTTAGTTTGTTCAGGCTGCCATAACAGACTATCACAGACCACATGATAGTTTATAAGGAAAAGAAATGTATTCCTCATGGTTCTGAAGGACGGGCAGTCCAATGCCAGGGTGCCGCATGTTGGTCATCAGGGACCAAGATGGAACCCTGATGCTGCCTCTTCCTGAGGGAAGGAACATCGTGTCCCCATGTGACAGACGGCCAAAGAGCAAGAGGGCCCAGTGCTACGTGAAACCTCTTACGAGCATAAGGGCCCTACTCCCCACCTCCCCTGCAAGGGAGGAGCCTCAGAGCTGAATCACCTCTCAAAGGTCCTACTTCTTAATATGATTGCATTGCCACTACTGAATTTTTGAGGGGACACAGCTAAACCATAGCAGACTATGGTTGGTATTTGGAAAAATGCTACTTTCTGAAATGCTCTATCCAGGCTGGGCACAGTGGCTCATGCATGTAATATTAGTACTTTGGGAGCCAAGGTGGGTGGATTGTTTGAGCTTAGCAGTTTTATTCCAGCTTCAGCAAGAGTAAGACCCCATCTCTAAAAATTATCCAGGCATTTTGGTGGGTGCCTGTAGATCCAGATACTCGGGAGGCTGAGGCAGGAGGATATCTTGAGCCTAAGAGTTTGAGGTTGTTGTGAGATATGATGCCATGGAACTCTAACTGGGCAACAGAGTGAGACTCTGTCTCAAAATAAAAAATAAAAATAAAATTTGCTATCCTTAACACATACACACCCCTCTTATCTGCTTGACAAACTCCCTTTCATTCTTCAGATTGCTCTCTCTATAAACCTCTCCTCAGACTGAGGAGAATACCTCACAAATGCTTTGATTTCTATTTTTAGTCACTAAGTCATGTTGTACTTGATGGATTTTTTGGAAAAAATAATAAGCTTATGGAGAGTGGATTACAGTAGAACCTCCAAACCTGACTACCTGTCCACACTGACCACCTCCTTAAATTGACCTCATTTTCACAGACCAGACACACAGCACATGTGCACGTCAGGACAGTAGACCTCGTTCCTCATGCAGGCCAACTCCATATGCTGACCAATTTGTTACCGTCCCCTGGGTGGTCAACTTACAGAGGTTCTACTGTAAGAGGGATAAGGTAAAGGAGAGAAAATTGGTAGGAGGCTATTTAGTGATCTGGATAAAAATGATAATGGTTTGAAGCAGAAGGATAGCAGGCAAGATAGGAGTCTTGAGGTCCAGATTTTATTTTGGAGGTAGCATCCATAGCTTGGCTAATGGATTGGATGCCAGAGAAGGAAAAGTAGAAAAAATAATTAAGGATAACTTCAAGGTTTTTTGCTTAAACAATTGGGAAGATGATGGTACCATACACAGAGAATGGGACTAATTGTGTCCCTGTTAGATGTCAAAGCTTGGGGCTCAGGTGGCGCCCGTGGCTCAAAAGAGTAGGGCGCCGGCCCCATATGCCAAAGGTGGTGGGTTCAAACCCAACCCCAGCCAAAAACTGCCAAAAAAAAAAAGCCTGTGGCTCTTCTTAGACCTTTCACATAACATAATAATTGAATATCATTCAATTCATAATCTTAAACTGAAAGATTATTTCCTAATGGGAAACCTGCATTTCATTTTATGCAATGGAGCATAGATTCTTGGTCAGCCTCTGGAAGTGTGGACACTCCAGATTTCTGCGTATGTATTTTAGCATTGCATATACATTTAAATAAAAAAAGATATAAGCAATCTGATCTACATTTCCAATGAACAGGAAGCCTTGGAGGAAACCTGTAGGTTTGAGGATATCAGAAATAAATAGATCAGATTTGTTACTGGTAATTCAGAGTACACTTGCTAAGTATTAATTGATTATTAGTGAATTAAAATAAAAACATGTGTCTTAGTTTTTCCTCTCACATTTCACATTGACAGAGATCGTCATGCCATATGTAACATGTACTTGAATGTGCATTTTTTTAAAAAAGTAGTTGAAGAAGAAAGAATTACTTTCTTTTCCTTGCTGAAACAAGTGTATTGAGAGTTCTGCAGATAAATCAACTGCTAATGATAAGGAAGCCAGAACATTTTCCTGACAGATTGAAAAGCTCAAAGCCTGGGCATATCTGAGCAGTGAGACTGAGACAGACTACAAGGTCTGATATGTCTTTAATAGGGAAAGATGTAAAAAAATGTGTTCCAGATCATTGGTGGTATTCTCATATCAAAAAACATGTCTATGAGATTTATTTCTGTATGTGCACTTACGTGTTGGTAAACCAGTTCTACCCTGGTGTTGAGAGTACGGATTTGTTTCT
>CAUYQV010160359.1:0-23039 GCA_963574575.1 Galagoides demidoff | reverse complement strand
TGGCCGGGCGTTGTGGTGGGCACCTGTGGTCCCAGCTACTTGGGAGGCAGAGGCAGGAGACTCGCTTGAGCCCAGGAGTTGGAGGTTGCTGTGAACTGTGATGCCATGGCACTCTACCCAGGGGGATAGCTTGAGGCTCTGTCTCCAAAAAAAATTTTTTTTTTCAAAAAATTTATCTCAGAATTCTCATGAAAATATAGACTGAACGTGTATCAAAAAAGTACTCAGTTCATAAAAGAGAGAACCAGTAAGATGGTAAAGCTGCTTCAAAGAGAGTTTAAGGAACACAGATTCATGTACTTAGGAAAAGACTGTGGCAATGCATGTGTGAAATTGGAGACAAAACTGGTTATGTCCCACAGGGCAATAAAGCCATAACTTTTGGGGTTATCTTCTCTACTCAATAGAAATAATTTTCATTTTTACTGAACAAAATGTGCAAGTTAACATGTAACTTTCCAGAATCTGGGCCCTGGTCAACAGGAGATATAAGTCAAATTAAATTCTATTCTTCTAGAGAATTTAATATTCCTCAGGTGGGCCTGTTATTTAATGTTCCAGGATGACATTGAAAAGACATGAGGTCAAGTGTAAGTTGTGTATATATTTTTCTTAGCAATTAGGTTTGTAAGAATTTTAAACAATGAAAAACTAAATATTTATACAAATGTAGTGATAAAAACTATAAACAAGAAATGATGAGCACAAAATTTAGAATAAGATTTACCTCCAGGCTCGGCGCCTGTGGCTCAATCGGCTAAGGCGCCAGCCACGTATACCTAAGGTGGTGGGTTCGAATCCCCAGCCTGGGCCCGCCAAACAACAATGAAGGCTGCAACCAAAAAATGGCAGGGCGTTGTGGCGGGCGCCTGTGGTCCCAGCTACTTGGGAGGCTGAGGTGGGAGACTCGCTTGAGCCCAGGAGTTGGAGGTTGCTGTGAGCTGTGATGCCATGGCACTCTACCCAGGGGGATAGCTTGAGGCTCCGTCTCAAAAAAAAAGAATATCCAGTTCATGTAGAAGGCAAAGGGAAAATCAATAAAGTGGTATAAGAAAAAAAAAGAAATATACAATTGTTAATCTTGGTCACTCTACTATTGAACTTTAGAATTCATTTCTTCTACATCATATAGATATATGATATAAATGGTCATAAAAGTTTATAACCGTTCACCAATTTCTCTTTGGCTCTTCCCCACCACACCCACTGCACACGTGCACATGTGTACACACATACATCCTTCTCAGCCTCTGGCATCTGTTATTCTACCCTCTATCTCCATGAGATAAATTTTTTTAGCTCTTATATATGGATAAGAACATGCAATATTTGCCTTTCTGTGTCTGGTTTATTTTATTTAATACAATAATCTCCAATTCCAGCCATGTTGCTGCAAATGACAGGATTTCATTCTTTTTTGTGGCCAAACAGCATTCCATTGTGTATATGTGCTATATTTTCTTTATCCATTTGTCCACTAACAGGTTGATTCCATGTCTTTGCTACTGTGAATAGTGCTGCAATAAATGGTGGAGTGCAGGTATCCCTTGATATACTGACTTCCTTTCCACTGGATAAACACCCAGTAAGGCCGGATCACAGGGAGTTCTATTTTTAGTGTTTTGAGAAACCTCCATATGTTTTCCATAGTCCTAACTTACATTCCCACTAATAGTGTGGAAGAGTCTCCTTTTATCTGCATCCTTGCCAGCATCTGTTACCTTTTGTCTTTTCAGTTATCACCTCAACCTGGTCTTCAATGTATCTACCTTGGCTGAAAATGAACCCTGATCTGTTCCCTACAGAACTATGATCTGTAGTAGCAAGTTAAGTGGTGGCACTCAGTAGGCATAAGCATAAGTTCCATAGAACCGGCCTTGCTTCCCATCTTTGGTAGATCAGAAGAAAGCAACGCATGGAGTCAGTGTGGACGGGATGTCTGCCAAGTGTGCCTGAGCCCTCCATGGAAGTTAAGCAGAGACAGGGCCGTTCAAACAGATGGATTCACAACTAGCACTAAAAGGCACTTCACTCAAAAGGCACTTCCCTTTACCCTCTCCTGTTGCACAGTTTTTATCAGAAAATGGGAATGAAACAGAGCAAACAAGGTAAATAACTCTGCAGAAAAAAAAACGAAGCTAGGAAAGATAGCGGTGAATGAACCACAGTCTAAAAAGATAATGCTCTAAACGCATGAGTTATCTTTAGTAAACTACAATTCATATTGACCCATAAACATTTAGAAACACCATACTCTAAGCACCGTATCAAGGGTTAAGACACACAAAAGCATATAGTTCCAGCTCCCGAAGATGATATCTGAGTGAAAACAAACTTTAAATTCCAAAATTGAATCAAAAAACTCAACTAAATAAAAGTAGTTGATGAAAAGATGTGCTTTAGCAACAAGGTAGTAAAAAGTTGCGAATGATTTAAGGCCAGCTAAGGTGGCTCACACCTGTGATCCTAGCATTTTGGGAGGCCTAAGCAAGAGGATCACTTGAGACCAGGAATTCAAGACCAGCCTGAGTAACATAGTGCACCCTTGTCTCTACAAAAATATTTATAAATTAGCCAGGCACAGTGGTGCATCCCTGCAGCCCCAGCTACTCAGGAGGATGAGGCAGGAGGACCCCTTATGCCCAGAAGTTTGAGGTTGCAGTAAGCTATGATGGCCATTGCGCCCTAGCTGCCCAGGCAATAGAGCAAGACATCATTTGAAAAAAAAAAAAAAGAAAAAGAAAAAATTGTGATTTAAAAGTGAACTTAGGGGAGGGTAATTAGTGGGACTACACCTATAATAATGCATCTTACAAGGGTACGTGTGAAATTTACTAAATGTAGAATATAAATGTCTTAACACAATAATTAAGAAAATGCCATGAAGGCTATGTTAACCAGTTTGATGAAAATATTCAAATCGTATATAAAACCAGCACATTGTTCCCCATGACTGCATTAATGTACACATTGATGATTTAATTAAAAAAATAAAAATAAATAAAAGTGAACTTAGGAACACTATAGAATATTAACCCTGATACAACTGAAGCTGTATTAATAGAAGTGTAGTATCTAGAATGAGAAAAAGGATCATCTGTCCTAAGTTTCTTTTAATTATAGATCTCTTTTTAGAAATATAATTGTCTCTTAATCAGACAGAGCACAGCACCTCCAAGAGGAAACCTTCACTAAGAACGTTTTAGTTGACTGAATAAATGAACAAAGGAGCAAATAAAGGGTAACACCACTCTCCTCTGGTCAGATCAGGCCACACCTGGTCTACCAAATGTTCTAGACATACTGTTTTAAGAAAACCAACATGCCAGGAGCAGTGGCTCACACCTGTAATCCTAGCACACTGGGAGGTCAAGGCCAGTGGATTTCCTGAGCTTAGGAGTTCAAGACAGCCTGAGCAAGAGTGAGACCCTGTCTCTACTAAAAATAGAAAAAAACTAGCCAGGCACAGTGGTGCGTGCCTGTAGTCTCAGCTACTCAGGGGGCTGAGGCAAGACGATCTCTAAGAGTTTGAGGTTGCTGTGAGCTATAATACCACAGCATTCTATCCAGAGCGACTCTGTCTGAAAAAAAAAAATAAAAAAGAAAGAAAAAGAAAAAAAGAAAGGAAGGAAAGAAGGAAGCCAACAATGGGAAATGCAACCAAAAGGACTAGCCAGGGAAAGAAAGTCTATTCAACAGAAGGAAGAGTTCAAGCAAGTGGAGTTTAAGATAGACAAGTCAGAAGAAAGCAAAGCAAAAAAAAAAAAAAGAACGCTCCCTTATTCACAAGGAAGATTATGATTCTTCCCTCTAGACCACCTTCTCTGGAGTAAAATCCTACTCTCAAATGACTCAGAAAATATACATAACAGTATGTATATAGAGAGAATAATAAAACAACTGTGGCAAAATATTAACTCCGGATTAAGGGTATTTCAGAGTTCTCTGTATTATTCTTGCACTTTTTCTGTAAATTTGAAATTATCACAAACTAAGATTCTTTTTAAGACAGCTTAGTGTCAAGATGATTCTATAACACAGAGCAGAAACAGGGATCGAATGCAAGTGGCCACTGAATCTCCTATGGACCAATCAGCACCAGTGAAGAAGGCCAAGCTCTCAGGCTCATGGGCACACCAACAGTGCAGCAATCACACATGCTTTGGAAAGAAGCCGATGCAAACACAACAGGGTAAGACTCTCAACCAGGGAGCAGTACCCAGACCACAGCTATCCCTACACCACTTCCTGCTGCACCTGATGTCATCCTGGAAGGAGGAGGGGGAGGAGAAACCTTCGAGAAGCAAGAGATACAGGCCTGACGCACAGTATAAATTTTTACTTAACTTATTCACAGACATTTACAGATTAAGTGATTAATGATTAATTAATGAATTAGCAGATTCATGCCATTTACCACTCCCACACTTTCAAAAAAACCTGAGTCACTCCAAAAGAGACTGGAAATTGAACAGATGATGTAATCCTTAATTGAAAACTTAATGTGTATATCTATACTCAATGGGGTTGAGAGTTCCAAAACAAAATGAGGACAGGTGAAAAGACTAAAAGTTCATTTTCATATAAAATATTATATAAAATGTGATTCAGATCCTCCTCTTTGAGAAAATGGAAGGCAGGGCTTGTGGTCTCTTTTTTGAGAAAGGAATTACCCCCAATAGATACTACTGCTCATAGTCACAGCAAATTACTGACCAGGCTGGCAGCCAAAACTGGAGTCTGCATCTTTTCAAATGCTTTCTTTAGGCAAAGCAAATCATACTCCTTTGTATTATTTAAAACAAAAAACGGGGTGGCACCTGTGGCTCAAAGGAGTAGGACTCCAGTCCCATATGCCGGAGGTAGCGGGTTCAAACACAGCCCCACCCAAAAACCACCAAAAAAAAAAAAAACAATGGAAGCTAGGGGCAGTGGCTCACGCCTATAATCGTGGCACTCTGGGAGGCCAAGCCAGATAGATTCTTGAGTTCAGGAATGCAAGACCCTGTCTCTATCAAAAATAGAAAAACTAGATGACGTAGTGGTGCACACCTGTAGTCCCAGCTACTCCAGAGGCTGAGGCAAGAGGATTACTCAAGCCCAAGAGTTTGAGGCTGCTGTGAGCTATGATGCCACAACATTCTACCTAGCATGACAGTAAGACTCTGTCTCAAAAAAAAAAAAAATTAAACAAACCATGGAATGTTTGATTGGCAAGAGACAGGCAGGGCTCCTGTTCCATTTTGTGGTTTTCTTTGCAGATTTTTTAAAATTAAAAACAATAACAAAAACTTTGGGAGGCCAACACAAGAGGATAATTTAAGGCCAAGAGTTAGAGACCAGTCTGAGTAAGATAGCAAGACTCTGTCTCTACAAAAAATAGAAAAATTAAGTGAGCATGATGGTGCTCACCGGTAGTCCCAGCTACGCTGGAGGCTGAGGCAGGAGGATCAGTTGAGCCCAGGAGTTTGAGTTTGCAGTGAACCATGATGATGCTACTGCACTCCAGCCCAGGCAACAAAGCAAGACCCTGTCTCAAAAAAACAAAGAAATCCTTTCTCTGTTAAAGGGCTCTCTTAGTTCTAACAGAAAGCTTACCTAATTTATTAATTATACTTTCTCACCGCATGACTGTACTGTAATGAGTAAGCATGCTGGGACACGAGATGAAACACTGAGTTTATGTCCCAGGTGTGCCAGCCACTTATGAGTAGTATAACTCCCTAACCTCTCTAGGCCTCTGTGTCCTCATCCACAAATGCAGAGGAGAGATAACCATGCCTCCCCTGTCTATCATATGGGGATGATATAAGGAAGAAATGTGTTACATTTTATTAAATCACTTTTTAAACTGAATATAAGGGGATGTAATTAGTGCTGATGTCATTAGAAGAGTTAAGTGACAGGAGCCAAGAACTTCCTATTAGACGGATCATTACATTCCTGCTACTCAGCAGTTCTGCCTAATGTTTCCTGCAGTGACAGGGCAGAGGCCATTTAGGCAGCATTTATCATTTTCATTACGTCCCTCCAAGTGGGAATGCTGATGTTTTCAAGCCACAGAGCAAATGCAGGTTTTCAGTGTGACAGGGAATGGGAGGAAAGTGTTATCATTTCTTTCAAAACACCCCAAGTCAAAACAAAAAGTACCAAGAAAAAAAAAATTTTAAACAATGCTGAAAACAAGTTTCCCTTTCATTTGTCTCATGATCCATGGGAGGAAGAGGGGGAAAAGTAATGCTGGCTTCTAATCTATTTCGCTCTAACTTCATACATTGAAGATCACCACTCACTGTAGTATGATTATTGGTCGACATTTCAGTTGTGGTGAGTATCTTATAAGCGTCCTAAGGACAGCAGCTTTCTTAGCCCAGAGTCATTCAATGAATGTTTGATGAATCACTAACATTTTTATTGATTCTGATAGCACCCTTGCACCAAATACAGTCTTGCCGATTGGCATTTTATGTCACATATGTAGACTGTGGAAAATACCCATGAATAGTTTATCACAGAGACTTTCACTCAATAGAAGCAGCTTTCAGGAAATTCAAGGGCTTTCCCCACAAACATCTATTAGTAGAAAAGACAAACAGAACAGAAGGAGAAGCATATAAATACTCAAGTAATTAAATCCTTGAGTTTAATTTTCGTTAGCTTTCAATATGTGGCTGTTTACATAGTTGACATGCTATATTTATTCAGCCTGTGGTATTAAGCAGGCACACAAAATGGTTTTGCTATACAAGGATGCTATTACCTTAAAACAAAACAAGAAAAAAAATAAGGTAATATTGAGGGGCCATGGCAAATAAATACCATTATCTATATTGGGTCCTGGTTTGCTGTATCATGAAAAGGTTCAAATTCTGCCTCAACCACTAAGAAAATAAGAACTACCCCAAACCACAAGAAGAATTCAAGGCTTGGCCCCATACTTCCCTGCTTTCTAAAATACAGTCACCTTTAATAACCTGAATTAAGATATTCTATAACACACTAAAAATGATCACCAAAGAAATCCATTCATACCACTTGAATGGCTCACTGAACACTTTCCACACCTGTGGACTGATGAAACAGCAAAAGAAAAGTAAACCAGGCATGAAATTCACATCAAATTCATGTTCTATTTGGTCTTCCTCAATTATGCACCTAAGTCTCTCTAAGACAGGGAAGGTGAAAAAAACAGCACTATTAAGTCATTTCTTTATTGAGTAAGTCACCAAAGAGACCCAAGATTTAGGTTAATGTCTCAATGTTAGTCTGGAGAGGAGTCTCTGATAATCACAGGCCTGTCTTATCCAGAATGTTTATTGTGCCTTCAATGAGGACACAGTAAATATTCTTACGATATATGTGGATAGTACAGTCACAGGATGGACAGTTCATACATGGGTCAGAATGAAAGTTTTGAAATATACAAAAATCAAGAAACATAAAATCCTCATGGACAGAAATAAATTAAGCCCTTCCAGCAACACTGATAAGCCAAGCAAGACTGTGTCTATCTCAAAACTTTCATAGTGACCTACATACAAGGGACACCAAAGTCAAGATTCAAATAATCTTAAAAAGAGCAAAACCATCCCTTAATATCTGTGGGGATTGGTTCAAGTGTCTCTGAGGTTACCAAAATCCACGGATGCTTAAGTGTCTTATATAAAATGGCACAGTGTTTGCATATAATCCACATACATCCTACCACATACTGTAAATCATCTCTAGATTACTTATAATATCTGACATAATGTAAATGCCACATAAATTGTTGTTATACTGTACTGTTCATATGTATTATTTTTAATTGTTGTATTGTTATTTTTATTGTTTTTTCCAAATATTTTCAATCCAAGGTTAGTTGAATTTTCAGATGTACTACCCTTGAATATAGAAGAGAATATATATTCTCCTAATGAATATATCATTCTGGGAGAACCTCAGAAAGAAAAAACAAAACTTTCTAAGTACAAGATGAGAAGACCTACCTTAGCAAGAGTTCAGATACAACTTTTTGGGGGTTAGTTGATAAGTTTAAGGTATGTAACATAGGTGGAAGGGGGCAGGGGAAAGGGGACTAATAACTTGGCAATTGTGGTAGATTATAGATGGCCATAAATTGTCTCTCTTCCTGTCAAGAAGTGGGGTCTCTGCCCTGCCCACCTTGAATTAGGATGATCTTATGACTACTTGACTAATAAAATACTGTTAGTTTGAGGGTCCACATCTTAAACACTGGCAGCTTATACTTCCTGTCACTTGGAACACTAAAGCTTGGAACCATGCTGCCATGCTATGAGGAAGCTCAAGCAGCCACATGAAGAAGAACAAAGCCCCAGCCAACAGTTCTAGATTAGTGCCTAACTGAAAACCAGTACTAACTGGCCAGCTGAGTAAATAAGCTATCATAGAAAAGGATCCTCCAAGCTCCTACTGAGCCACCTCAGATGATGCCAAGAGGACAGAGATAAGCCATCCCCTCTCAGATCTCCCTAAATTGCAGATTCATAAGCAAATAAATGATCACTGTTGTTTTAAGCCTCCTAAAGTCTGTGGTGATTTGTTACTCAGCTATTGATACGCAGCACAGGAAGCATTAGTAGAAGTCCACTGAGCCATGAGATGAAATGACTCATTTGTTCTGGACCTTATTCCAGGTATCTACATGGTAACAGCCAAACTGGACATTATTCTGGGTATAAGCTGATTTGCTCTCAGAAAATAATGTCCAGTTTGGCTATTACTATCCAAAAACTATGACAAGTCAAATGCAAAGAGATCAGAATGGTCTAGAATATGCCACATAAGGAAAAAGTAACAGAACTGAGCATGTTTAGCCTGGAAATGTAGAGATGCACCAAGGAGGTCAGGAGAACATGTTACATATCAGAAAGACTATTTTGTAAAAAAAAATCAGAACAATTTAATGGTAAGATAAGTGGATGACAGGCTGCCAAGAGGTAAATCTTATCTTGGTTAAGGAAGAACATACTAATAGTCTTTCAGAAAGGAAATGGATGCATAGCCTTGGGAATCAAGGGAGATCTTCTAGTAGACTATCTCTACTAAAAAGTTACTCTCAATCCTCATCAATTCCCAAATCTGCAAGAATTCCAACTCCTTACTGGGGAGACAAGTCCTGTGTGCAACTCTTAACATTCTAACTCTACAGAGAATTGCTAATTTTGACAGGCAGTATTCTGAACCTAAAATTCAAAAAACTGTTAATCTTCCCCCATTAACATATCTTTTCTAGGATGTACATTTTCCATATTCCTGAACTGCCAGTGAGGCATAATCTGCCCATGTATGCAGTCCTGCCCTTTCTAAAATGAGCCAGCGACACAGGTGTAAATATGGTGTTTACAAGGGGAAAGCAAGGACAAAATGTTGGGAAGATCGCTGGGCCTGAGGTCAAAAACACCTAAGCAATTTTTCATACATCATAATGCATGATATCTAGTAGTACTGGGGCTTTACAAAAAGGGAGGGGGAGGGGAAAAAGGAGGAGACTCCCACAATCAACCTATGACTAAGGAATATAATATAACAGCTTTGAAGAGCATAGATACACCAACTTTTAGTGTGATGGAGTTACCTACCATCAGCTCTCTGAATGACCCTGGGCAACAGATATAACCTTTGTACACTTCATTCTCCTCATCCATAAAATGGGAGTGACATAGGTGTTGATGAAGATTTTTCTTTAAAAAACAGATTTACCATAGCTACTGGGCCTGGCACAGAAGACATTCAAAAAAGAATCTAGTTCATTTCTTCTCCACTAAAGATAGAAAAATGATGACAGAATATATTAACATAACCAATTCCCCTTCCTTTCCCACTAGATTGTGAGCGCCTCTAAAGCAGGGACCATTTCTTACTCACTGATCTAAATCCAGCACTTAAAATAGTACTGATCACATGCCTATGGAACTAATTAAATTATTTCCAACATCTCTTTCTGGTTCATGTATTCTAGGGATCTCTGGCTTTAGATCTAGGGCAGAATTAGTTGCAAACATTTATATGTCCCGTATATATTTGGCCACAATATGTATATGTCTTATAACTTTTTATAGCTGAAAATTTACCACAATTATAACAAAACAATTAGGTAATTAGTTTCTGAATGCCTCCCTTACCTGCTAAAAATATCTTTTCTATGACAGCAGATAGACTATTTTGTTTTGGTATCCCCAGATACCCAGAGCCTGGCAAGAGCTTTACAACAAATGTAAGCATTTGTTGAATGAATGAATGAAAGAATGAATGAATGAAATGAATATAAGTTCTCTGCAAGTATAAGTAAGGCATAATTTCCTAATTTTAGCAATCCTTCCTAACTAAATTCAAAGCTGCTACATTTCGGTGTGACAAAATGTTTAAAAATAAAAATAGCAGATGTTTGATCTCTGGGTGGTGGAGAAATTTTCTCTTTTAAAATCCTTGATTTATTTTACGCTACAGGAAGTCAACCAAAATACTGGCACCCAAAAAGCTCATATAATATGTCAGCCTAAGTCAAATGTATTCTCTATCTATAAAGATGACTGTTACCAGTTGGTGTTTAAAAGTATTTTGACTACTGATCTCTGAACATACCAACTTTTAAAAATCACTTTAGGTAATGTGATTTTTAGATAAAGGAATGAGATGAGTTACCAAATTAGATGAATCAGTTCACTAAAATAATAAGACTTTTCTTCAACAAAGACAAATCAAGAACATATGGGGGTTATGGCAGGAAACAGATATAACCTCTAGCTTTATAAAGTGTTCAAAATTCATTCACTAACAATTTAGCAAGGATACAGTTCCAGCCTTGAGTGAAATTTCAGAGGAAAGTGGAACGTGATGACTAAGGACAGATGTTTAGACTTCAGGGTCTGCGTCACAGAAAAAAAAGGGCAATGATTCAAACACACAATTTAAAAAGGTGGTCAGGCAAAGGTCATTTTGCTGGTAGCTCACATTGACTGGAATCTGCTACAAAGGGACCCCTGAAGCCAACACAGCAAGGTCAGAGGTGAGAGTCTATGATGATCACCACATACTATTTCTGAGGACAAGCCACTTTACTAATTTTTAAGGTTCTAATTACCCTAACAAAACAAAACTCTACAGTGAAGCCAGCAGAGGAGCTAAGACAAACACAGAAAATACAAAGTGAACCAGCAGCATCCTGCCATTGTTCTGCTGCAGGAGACTCTGCCCCAACAGACGCACACCTTGCAGCAGTGATAAACCAGCCATGGCATCCCAGAAAGTCCAGATCCCCTGCGGCAGCCAGCAAGGCACACTGTTTTCTTCAATTTCAGTACTCATCTTAGGAAGTTAAAAAAAGGGGTGGGAGAAAGATGAGAGGAGAAGCCCTAGCAGCTTGACATGAAGGCTCTGATGAAAACAATGTCATCTAGCAAAAACTACAGGGCTCCAGGGAAATTTAACTCCAGTTTAAAAAAGATTTACATAGCTTTCCTTAAATTAAATCCTCACAGATTTAAAGAGAACACTGTAATCATACACCCAGGAACTGCTGAACAAATACCACATACTCACAGATTCAGAGCAGCTGTAACTTTGAAGGAATGAATACAGTTCCACTAAAAAGATGTCTTTCTTTCTCTTCCACCAGATTTTTTTAAAAGCCAACAAAAAGAAGAGACAATCCTCAATTTAAAAGCCAACAAAAATCCTCAATTTCTGTTTGATTCCTTGGTCTCCAATGAGACTCTCAATTACCAGGCACAAGGAAAGTAGCTGCCGAGGCTGCTGACGGCATCCCAGAGCTTTCCAGGGCAGAATTTAAGACATGTCAGTTAAAGTGGCAGCTACGCTCACTGCTGGAGCGGATGCTTCGGCAGGAAGGGATGCCGGGAGATTTCTTTCCCCCAATCTCTGCTGCAGCCTAAATTCTAATCCATCACTGTTTAATTATCCTAAAGAAACAGGCTAGAAAAATACAAATGGCCTGGATTTATAAAAACTACAGGATGTGTTAATGATTTTTCATCTCATCCAAGGATTCAACTCCTATCTAATAAAGGTCAATTGAGGAATAAAATGAATCTCCTCTATGTTATTTTAAGGAAATGTAGGAACTCTCAGGTTAGACCTAGGTTTTATATCCCATGGACTTCTTAAAACACTAAATAAGAGAAAATTAATTGCTCTAAAGTTTTTAGAGTAGCTCACAGAAGTTAAACACACATATGCCACAATAGCCCCATCAATATAGTTGGAAAAATACATTTTTAATTAATATTTGGTAAACTATAATTTAATGTGGTTTTGACAAGACTAAAAAAAAAGTATGCTTAGGAGACACTAATTCAATGATGCTAAGACAGAACATAATTTAAAGTTCAGCTGCACTTTTATGGTTTAAATAGACAAAAGAGCTCTCATGGGAATGGAATGGTCGATGACTTGACAGAGTTCTTGTCTTGCCTTAAGTGCTCTTGCACATTTTTATTATAAGGCTCACTATTTTTTTCAGATTATAAAAGTCACGCCAGGTAATATATTCCAGTATCTCTAAATTAAAAAATTTTTATTTATTAAATTATAAAAATATAAATATTTTTCTGTTCCTTGGAAAGAACAGAAAAACAAAGAAGAAAAGTGAAACCTGCCATAATCTCATAACCCAGAGATAATAAATATCTTACAATAATTTACTTCTAGTTTTCCTCTTCTATATATTATATATATGTACATAAATATATACACAGATATACATCGCACATGGAAGGGCCACAACAAGTAAGGAAATATGACAACTAAATGTATTTTTTCTTTGATACTATGGTATCATTTTACATTACCCTTTGACACAGAATTGAATATTTACCCAAAAATGTGGACTACTACTGTTAACCACCAATATTTCTAAAAGTGCTCAAAGAATTAGCATATATAATGATAGTCGATACACAGCCACGTACGGTACCTACTAAGTGCTAGGCACAGGGGATAAAGAATAAGCAAAGCACACACGGTCCCTGTTCCGCTACAGCTCTCAGACCAGTTGAGAAGCTAGATATTAACCAGTGAAAGCCAGCTACCATAGCTGTTGAACTACAAAAAAGAACTACAAGGTCCACAGAAACACAGAAGAAACCTGGTCTTGTGATGGTCAGGGTTTCCCAAGAAAGGAAAAGAGAATGGCAAACCCAACTGCAAAATTTTTAGTACAGTGTATCTCACACCTTCATTTTTCCATCAATATAAATGCCCCGCATCTAAAACTTACTCTTTTTTCTATACCAGAAGAAATGTTAACTCCAGCTTCCAACTGATTTTTGTGAACAATGTATATAATATACAAGAGAATAATTGATCAGATTTGTGTAAACCTCATGCATTTAAATAATTAGAAGGTAACTCTTACTAAATTACAAAGGGTACACCACCCACATAATTTCAGATATCCCTTAGATGGCCAGTTACCACAGATTTTTTAGCAATCTCCAACCTTAACTGAGACATGCTCAGCATCTCACAAAGGATAAATATATTCCTTTGACTATGCTGGAAGAGATACGAGACCCTGACATGGATTTTTTACATGATCCTCCTAAAGCAATCTAAGAGTGATAAAAAGTCCAAATAATTTATGTAGATATTCTGCCCTAAAGGAAGGTGAGCACAACTCCCCAAGCTCCTTAAGCAGAGGTTGCACATAGAGACTTCTTTCCAAAGACCACAATGCGCAAAGGGTCTGGGGGAGACCAGGAACATTACAGCAGAAAAACCTGACAAACACTACCCAGCCAGGCAGTCAAGGGCAACATCAACAGTGATAAATTATCTTGAAGGTAGATTTTTTTTTTTTTAAAGATAGGGCTCTGCTTTGTTGGCCTAGGTTGGAATGCAGTGGTTTGAGCACAGCTCACTGCAGCCTAGAACTCCTGGGCTCAAGTGACACATGGTACTCCTGCTTCAGCCTCCCAAGTAGCTAGGACTATAGAGACATGCCACCACATCTGACTAATTTTATCAAATTTTTTGTAGAGGTGTTGCCCAGACTGGTCTTGAATTCCTGGCCTCAAGGATCCTCGCACCTGAGCCCCCCAAAGAGCTGAGATTACAGGCATGAGACAACACACCCAGCCATAGTATGTATTCATGATAGTGTATGATGAAAATGGCACTTTGCTTCTCTGGTATTCTTCCCAAAAGGGCGTATATAACCCCAGTCTAACTACGAGGAAAAAACACCAGAAAATTCCAATAGGAGGGCATTCTATACAATACCTATCCAAAAAGTCTCTTCAAATCTGTTCAGGTCATCAAAAACAAGGAAAGTCTAGAATTGTCAGACACAAGGGAGCTAAGGAGATCTGACAGCTAAATATCCACTGGAACAGGAAAAGGCTGTTAGGTTAAAGACTAAGGAGATCTGACCAAAGTATGGGCTTTAGTCAGTGATATGTCTCAACACTGATCCATTAATTATAACATACCATACTAGGGTAAGATGTTAATAATAGAGGAATCTGGGTGTAGGGTATATGGGAACTGTTTCTGTAAACTAAAACTATTCTAAGAAAAAATTAAGTCTTTACTTATCTTTCCCAAAGTGAAAGAAACTTTGCTTTTGGTGATTATTAATGACATATATTCCCTAAAAAAAATTTTTTATAAGTAATTATTTTTTATTAAATCATAACTTTGTACATTGATGCATTTATGGGGTTCAGGGTACCGCTCCAATATACAATGTGAAATGTTTACATTGAACCAAGTAACACATCCATCACAATAATACTCATTTCTTAATAGTTTTGAAATGTACCATTGCATCATGCACATTAGGTGAGGTACCCCTGAATACCCTCCCTTCTCCCATAGCCCCTCTCCCCACCCCTCTTGCTCCTCTTCCCTTCTACTTTATGGACCATAGTTATGTTTTGCCATTCGTATGATTGTGTAGGTGGTAAGAAGAATATGTTCCAGCTCCATCCAGGTAACCATAAAAGATGTGAAGTCTCTGTGGTTTTTATGGCTGCATAGTATTCCATGGTGTACATATACTATACAGACTTTGAAAATTGTAAAAACCCCATAATCCTACCACACTGAAATAACCAGTCCCAAACATACAGACTGTGTGTGTGTCTTTGTGCAGGCTTCATGCACACACGTTTACAGATGTACATACATAGGTACGCTGCTCCACCGTGCATGCTAATTTATAGCTGTAGTAGATGGAACAATAGCACCCAGAGATAAGCAGGTCTTCATCCCCACAAACTATGAACAGTACCTTATATGACAAGACTTTACAGATGTTAAGGATCCTAAAATGGAGAGATTATCTTGGACTATTTGGCAATTGAAAAGACAATCACAAGTTTCCTTACAAGAGGTAGTTAGAAAGATAGAAGGTAATGTGACTGTAGAAGCATGAAGTGATTTGAAGATGTTACACTGCTATTTCAGAAGATACAGGAAGGGGCTATGAGCCAAGAAATGCATGAAATACAGCTCTATAGCTAGAAAAGGGCACGAAAATGGATTCTTCCCTAGTACCTCTCAGGGGAGCATGGCCATGGGACACTTTGGTTTTGACCTAGTGGAACCCATTTCAATAAGAGAATAAACTTGTGTTTATTTTGTTTCACAAATTGCTTTCAAATAAGTTATTTTGTAATTAAAGACTCACATTACAAAATAATTTTTTTACTTACATGAAATTGTCTGAAAAGACATCCTTACACAATTTCAGTGACTAAGTTCTACTGAAAATATAGGCTCCACCCATATAGCTAACAAATATAATTGTGTACTGAGAAAATAAGAATGTTCTTTTAAAATATGCCTTAAAAAGCCAATCATATACCCAAATCTATTAAGTATAAAGTACAAATGTCTTAGCACAATAATTAAATAAATGAGGTGAAAGCTATATTAACTAGTTTGATGTAAGCATTTCAAATTGTATTTAAAATCAGCACATTGTACCCCATAAAAGCATTATTGTATACATGATCTATGTGTATATGACTTAATAAAAAAAGCCAATTGTAGACTTAATTTTCTTATACTGATTATACAGAATTATTTTAATCAAAGGAAACTACACATAAGGGTTGTAATTTCTTTTAAATTGGGGCCAAAAATTTTAAGTGTAAAGAATCTCTTAAATCAATGAAAGATTTGAACACACAAAACTTTATGTACACACACACTTTTTTTTGAAACTGCATAAAATAAAGCCAAAGCACCCCTGCAGAAAACTTTATTAAGTACCAAAACAAATAGAAACCAAAAACTCATAAGTGTACCACCTACAGGGGAAACCAAAACCGTAACCATACAGCCCACGCTTCTGAAAAAATGAACTCTTCAGAGCTTTAACATTTTTAATTCTACCTATGACATTCTGCTTATAGGTAATTTAAAAACCTCACTGGTTTGGATACTTTCATTCTGGAAAATAAAAATAAAATAACATAAAAATTACTTCCCGGGGTGTCCAACCTTTTTTCTTCTCTGTCTCAAGTTGGAAAAAGAAAAGTTGTCTTGGGCCAAATATTAAATATACAAACAAAAGCTGATAAGCCAACAAAAAGGTCCATGCATAAAACCACAGGTAAGCAAAACAGTCCTCACATAATCCGTGTGCAACTGCAGGCTGCAGATTAGACACCTCTGTAAATTATAGGTTAAGTCCCCAAAATATTTCCTTAGTTTTAAGCAATTTCAGAGTCCTTCCAATTTGTTAGTAGCTATTAAGTCTTTATGTATAATGCACGATACTGAACTGTGTACTATTCAATAATGTACTTTACATCTCACTAGGCCACTGAGGAGGTCTATCCATGATCTACAAAAATGGTGAGAGGCAAAGAGAGGAGAGAGGGAAGAAGGGGAAAGACAGAGGACCAGAGATAGATTGATTAATTTCCAGAACACAAGCAGCGGAAAAGTTCAGCACATTCTGAAAGACAAAGCTTCCACGTCTCTGCTTTTGGGTATTTTGTTAGTCATTTTACTTTGCGATTTTTATCAAGAGGTAGATGAAAGGGGAATGCATAAAGTGTGGGGGGGAAAGTAACAGATAAAATAAGTTAACAAAAGGCAATGAGTTCACTGGATCCTTTAGGATTCTGACGGTCCATTTCCATAAGCTTCAAATGAAAAGTGAGCCAGCACATAGTTGAGACACCAACACTCCTAGACAGTGTTTGCTATGCCCAAACAATGTGATATTCCTTAATTATCCATGCATTTCAATTAATGAAAACAACCAGCCAGGATCATCATTTTAAATGTGTGTTCCAGATCCCTTAACTCACCCTTTGAATAATCACAACAATTACCATTGTGCCCTATACTTGGTAAGTACTCATGATAGCTGGAATTGTTTTTAATGCCCTGCAAATCTCTGCAGTCTACTCTGAGTATCTATCTACATTTTCTTAACACTACACACTGCGGTCTAATGTTTCTGTCACTCCAAAACTCACATGTTGAAACCTACCCCCACAGTGATACTGATAAAAGGTGGAGTTTGAGGGAGGTAATTAAGTCATGAGGGTTCTCCCCTTGTAAGTGAGATTAGCGCCCTAAAAGGCTTGAAGGAGCCTATTTGCCCTTTTCTGCTTCATCCACCACATGAGGACACAAGGAGAGTGCTATCTATGAGGAATGGTCCTTCACTAGGCACTGGATCTGATGATATTTTAATCTTGGTCTTCCCAGCCTCTAAAACTATGGGAAATAAATTTGTGTTCTTTGTAAATTACCTAGTCTAAGATATTTTGCTATAGCAGCACTATATATGTGTGTGTGTGTAGAGAGAGAGAGTGACAGCAAGAGCATCTACCATGTGCCCAGCATGGCGCTTAGCTGTGGAGTGACACCAGGATGAGCAAAGGAGACCAGACCTATCCTTATGGAACTTAGAGCTCAAAAAAAAGACGATCAAGAAACAAGTAACAATTGACTACAAAGTGAGAAATGGAATGAAAGAAACAAACAGGATGCCAAGACAGAGAAATGGACAAAGAATAAACAATTTTGGTGGAGGCATCAAGAAAAGGAGAGGACATACAGAAATGTGGCCAGGAAGAAGCTCTCAAAGGAGTGGCAGAAAGCATGTTCAAATCCAGACCAGCAAAGGGCGCACTCAGACAAGAAACTGAGTAATGCTTGTGGCTCAAGGGCAGAATGAGGGTAAGAGCTGCCCTAGTTAAGCTAGAAGCAGTACATGGGAGTCTTAAGGACTAGCCAAGTCTTAAGGTATTCCAGGCAAAGTCTGATAGCAACTTAAGCTAATATAACAGAGTACAGAGAGAGAAAAGTGAACAGATGAGAAATATATTTTCCAGGTAGAAACCGTCAGACTTGGTAATATAGAAGTTGAAGTAAAGGGAAGGAATCAAAGATGTCTCCCAAGCATTAGACTTAAAGATTGGGGTCTTTAGCTTAACAGACATGCAAATTCATGGTCAGATTCTTTTCTAAGAGATAGGATCTTGCTCTGTTGCCCAGGCTTCAGTACAGTGGAATGATCATTGCTCACTGCAGCCTCAAACTCCTGCACTTGAGCAATCCTCCCTACTCTCCTGAGCAGCTGGGACTACAGGTGCACGACACCATGCCCAGCTAATTGTTTCTGAAATTTGTTAGAGAGATGGGGTCTTGCTATGTTTCTCAGGCTAGTCTCAAATTCTTGGTCTCAAGTGATCCTCCCACCTCAGCCTCTCAAAGTACTGGGATTATAGGCCTGAGCCACCATGCCTAGCCCATGGACAGATGTTAAACAAGGGAATGACATTATCTAATTTAACATCTAAAAGGCTCACCCTGTCTTGGTTTAAACAAATATACCATTAAAAAATAAATTATGAGACAGGTTCTGAAGTAATAGTCCTTGGAAGAAATAAATTTTAAAATAAAAAAATAAGTAAGACAGGAAAATTTGAACACTGACAGGTTATCTGATGAATATTGTTGCTTTTTAAGTGTGATAAATAGACTGTGGAGTTTTAAAAAAAGAGATCTTTGCAAAGTAAAATGATATCATATAAAGCATATAGATTAGATAATAGTTCTCTATCAATATTAATTTCCTACCTTGATATCTCATTGGTCAGATGTAAGAGAATGTCTTTGTTTTGGAGAATTATATCCTAAAATGTATACTTAGAGGTGGAAGTTATCAAGTCTAGAATTTGATTCCAAATAACCTAGATTGAGTTATAGATGAAAAAAGATTGGCCCTGAGATGACAACTATTGAAGCTGAATGATGAGCATATAACAGTCAAGTTTATTATCCTCTTTACTTTTCATAGATGTTCAAAGTTGTTCATATTACAATTTTTTTACAAATAAGATAATTTGGGCTACTGTGTGGAGAATGAGTGGGATGCACTTGTAAAGGTGGAGAGAATGAAAACAAAGGAAGCAGGAAAACACATCAGCCATTAGCCAGCTCTTAAAGTAGTCCAGGCAAAGTCTAACAACTTAAGCTAATATAATAGAGTGCAGAGAGAGAAAAGTGAAAAGATGGGAAATATATTTTCCACGTAGAAACCATCAGACTTGATGTGAAGTCAAAAGAAGGGGAAAGAATCAAAGATGTCTCCTCAGCATCAGACTTGAACAAGTGGGTAGGCAATGGGTAGACATTTACAGAAAAGGAAAAAGTTTCAGACAGATGAGAAAGACTTCAGTTTGGGACATACATAAAGTGTTTGTAAAACACACACATTTATGAATAAGCAATCACTGGACCTGTTCTGCAGTACAGCCATCAAAATAGCCCAAAGACAGAGCAGCACAGAGCAGTTGCTGTGTCCAGAAGGCTAGTGATGGAGGAGGGAAAGAACTCAGCCCAGGGCAGGGTCCTTCTGGCTTTCTGACACAAGCTGGGCATTGCTACATGGGGTTGATAGAGGTCAGAGAGGCTCTGAGCCTGCAGAGGGACAACCACAACAGCAAAGGGCCTACCCGTAGGGGTTCGTACATCACTCATTTTGCCACCATCAACGTCCTGACCATGACCAAGTCTTCCATCTCTGCTGGGCCTCTGTGGTAATGAGATAATCAGACCAAAAGGCTGCTAAAGAGTTTTCTTTCAGAAACTTTCCTTCAAGCTGTGAAATAGCTTGCCACTCCTTATAGTGAAAGAAAGCATTTATAGGATCTATGTCTTAAGACACACACACATACAGACTCCCTCCCACATAACCTTATACAAAGAACTTCACATTTTGGAAGGTCCAAACACAGTAAGACCATTAAGTAGACAAAACAGTACAAAAGAAAATACACAAAGAATCAATCCAAGTGGAAATAAATACAGGGAAAAGACACCAGGGATGCTGTTCACTTTGGGCCTTTTAGAGACCTTTTATTTCCATTCACTATGTATCATTGACTCTGTAACACAAAATTTTTCATTATAGAATATCCCTGAGACCAAGATATATCTTAAAATTGACCACAACTTCGATTGCCCTAGAACAAACTGAAGTTCTTAGGGACAGGATCTGCATTTGCTTCTGCCAGTTACCTAAGGACACCACCCTGATCTATTTAAAATGATCTGCCTGAAGTTGTCGAGACATCACTGGTAGAGTGTGTTCAGACCCCAAATCAAGCTCCTGATCACATTCTTAAGAATGTTAAAAACTTAAACATGGGTTTACCATACAACCCATCAACTCCACTTCTCAATACATCTGACTAAGAACTTAAAACACATGGTCACACAAACATTGCACATCATTGTTTATAGCAGCATAATTCATAATAGCCAAAACAAAAATAGATGCAACCCAAATATCCATTGAGTGATAAACAAAATGCAACACATCCATGCAATTGAATATTTTTTAGGCACAAAAATGAAGACATTCTCCAACCTAACAATTGTTCAATTTATGATCTTTCAACTTTATAATGGGTTTATAAGAATATTAAATGCATTTTAAACTATTAGACTTTTCTAGAGACAGGGTTTCTTTTTTCTTTTTTATTTTTTTGAGACAGAATCTTACTTTGTTGCCCTCAGTAAAGTATCATGGCATCATAGCTCACATTAACCTCAAACTCTTGGGCTCAAGAGATCCTCTTGCCTCAGCCTCTCTAGTAACTGGGCCTACAGGCACCCACTACAACACCAAGCTATTTTTAGAGACTGGGTCTTGCTCAAGCTGATCTGAACTCCTGAGCTCAAGAAATCCACCCACCTCAGCCTCCAGAGTGCTGGGATTACAGGCGTGAGCCACCGTGCCCAGCCAGAGACAGGGTCTCATGTTATCCAGACTACAGTACAGTGGCTATTCACAGGCCCAATCATGGCACAATGCAGCCTCCAACTCCTAGGTTCAAATGATCCTCCCACTTCAGGCAGGTACCACCTGCCAAGCCAGACATATGACATGTTTGATTACAATGAGTTTAATGGGGACATAACCCCATCTTAAATTGAGGAGCATCTGTACCAACACCTGCTATAACGTGGATGAACCTCAAAATTCAGACATTAAAGAATACATATTGGAGGATTCCATTTATATGAAATGTCTACGAAGACAAATCTACTAGAGACAGAAACTACATTAGTGGCTGCCTCCAGCTGAGGGTGGGATTGGGAAGTGACTGGAAAGCAGCACAGATTTCCTTTTCGGGTGATAAAAACGTTTTAAAATTAGATTGTGGTAACAGTTGCATAATTCTGTAAATATCCAAAAATGCATTAAATTGTATACTTAAAATAGTGATATTTATGGGATATGAATTCATATTACAATAGATCAGTCTTTATTTATTTTTTTCCTATTGTTGGGGACTCACTGAGGGTACAAGAAACCAGATTACACTGATTGCATTTGTTAGGTAAAGTCCCTCTTACAATTGTGTCTTGCCCCCAAGAGGTGTGTCACACACCGAGACCCCGCCCCATCCCTCCTTCTCTCTCTGCTGTCTTTAAAACATTGTTGGGGTAGAGAACCTCAAGGGAGGTTTTTTTTCCCTCCCTACCTAGTATCAAGGTTGAAATACACGTTTCCTTTGCTGTGACTTCCCGCATGATAGTTTTATCTTTCCTTTCCCTTATGCAAGGTCTTCTGCAAAATTTCCCATTGTGCTTTTTCTTTCCTTTTTATTTACTTATTTATTTATTTGAGACAGAGTCTCACTATGTTGCCCTCAGTAGAGTGCTGTGGCATCATAGCTCACAGAAACCTCAAACTCTTGGGCTCAAGCGATTCTCTTGCCTCAGCCTCCCAAGTAACTGGGGCTACAGCCACCTGCCACAATGCCCGGCTATTTTTCCTTGCAGTTGTCATTGTTGTTTAGCTGGCCTGGGCCAGGTTCGAACCCTCCAGCCTCAGTGAATGTGGCTGGCGCCATAACCACCATGCTCCAGAGCCAAGCCTGCTTTTTCTTTCCTAAGGTAGATATAAGACAACAATATCAACGACATCTTGGATCTAATAAAAATAACTGTCAACTTGGTTAAAAAAGCAAAAGATTAAGGGAGGAAAAACAGTCCCTCTCCAGACCTCAGCAATTTTGTAATACCTAGAGGGGGAAATTGTGGCCAAAAAAGCCATAGAGAAGAATGAAAACAACTCTAACTCTATTTATAATCTAACTATTATGAAGAAAAATACTAATTGGATCTTTCTCAACCATCATTCACCAATATTCATTCACCCTTAATTAAAACCGACAAAACTGTCATAGAATCAATTGATCTAAACTAATGAGGGAGAAAAATGGCCCTGGAAGGCCTACCTCATAGGAATCTACAATTGAAAGTTCAAAAGAGGCTCGGCACCTGTGGCTCAATCAGCTAAGGCGCCAGCCACATACACCTAAGGTGGCGGGTTCGTATCCCCAGCCCGGGCCCACCAAACAACAATGATGGCTGCAACCAAAAAATGGCTGGGCATTGTGGCGGGCATATGTGGTCCCAGCTACTTGGGAGGCGGAGGCAGGAGACTCGCTTGAGCCCAGGAGCTGGAAGTTGCTATGAGCTGTGATGCCATGGCACTCTACCCAGGGGGA
>CAUYQV010160356.1:0-16778 GCA_963574575.1 Galagoides demidoff | reverse complement strand
GGCAATATATAGAACCAAATAAAGCAAAGGAAAATCTGATGTATTAATAGAAACTTTTCAGATTGTATTTTCCAGCATCATAAACGCATCTTCATGGAATCATCTAAGACACTGGGAGCATGGGGTTTATTTTATACCCCCTAAAGGTTATAAAGACTAAACATTCCCCAGAGAACTACGTCTCATAGAGCTTAGGTTCTATTTACAAGGCAGACTGATAAGGACCTTCAGAGGTAAGATCACTTGCTGCTATGAAATGTGATTTTTTTATTTACTGAGAAGTCTAGTTTGTGAGGAAAACAGCCAGGACACCTGTCTTCTTTTCTTTCACAGGAGGCATCTGCCCAGAAAAGGGAAAGTTCCTCAGACCGGCTGCTTTATCTCCTTCCTTCTACTTATTTAAAATATATACCGTGGAATACTCATCCGCCATGAAAATGATGGAGACTTTACATCTTTTGCATTAACCTGGATAAAGTTGAACATTCTCCTTAGTAAAGTATCAGGAGAATGGAAAAGTATGCAATGTACTTAATACTAATATGAAGCCAATAGATGAACAAGACACACCCATACAAAAGAAAAACACAATTAAACCCAAGTGGAAGGTGGGGAGAGAGGGCAGGAGGGAGAGGGATGAGTTTGCTCCACTTGAGGGCATATGGCACACCTCCCGGGGGAGGGATACAACTACAACTTGGACTTAACACATGCAAACAATGTAACCCAACTGTCTAGTACCCTTATAGTCATCTGAAATTTTAAAAAATCTTATCTGGTTTGATATCTTTCAAATATCTAAATTTCACATAGAAAACTCACTATTTGCTTATTGTTCTTTTTTAAAAAATGAGCTAACATGTTAGTTCAGTCACCTGGCACGCCATTTTCTTATCATATATGTTGAGTTGGTCCATTCTGTTCCCATAAAATATTCCAGTCATAGAACAGGCCCTTATCAATATTCCATATTTAAACACTCCATGACATTTATAGGAACAGTATTGAATCCCTAAGCTTCCCCTCTTTGCTTTGACCTAGCCTTTCCACGCCAGTGCTACTAATCATTACTTACTACTTAATTACCATTTACTCATCTTTTTCTTGTGGTTCCTAAAATGATAAAACAGAAAACAAATGGCTGTCAAAGATCAGTGCAATATAATGGCATCAAAATCCATGGTGAAAATAATTTCACAACTTCACCAAGGTTTTCTTATTTGTTTAAGCACAATTTTCCAAAGAAAAATGACATACATAAAAGTGATTAGCTTCTTATAAAGACCCATGAGATGCCAAGCAGTATATTTCACCCTGTCCGTTGGTCTTGAGTGAAATGAGTATTTGCCTTCACTGTATTTATTCAATGCATGGACGGAGCTCCAGTGAGAGTGAGAAAATACACATTGTTTAGTAACAATTGCAGTTGTATCAGTCTAGAATATTTTCCAATTTTTGTAGTCCTTGGAGATTATAGCACCTGCTTTGGGGGGGGGGGGTCACCCCTGGCACAATGGAGCCTCCAGATCTCTAAGAGTTGCAGAGAGAACAACAAAATCCTCAGTGTAATACAAGTACAACCAAGGGTCTTGGCGGGGTGGGGGTGGAGGGGCAGGTGTTGTCAGGATGTGGCAGTGTGGCCCTGAGTCCAGGTTCCAAGGAGTATTTATTGGGATTTAAACAAAGAAATGTAGAGAAAATGTTACAGAGAAAAAGTTACAAAACCTGTTACATGGTGTCGCTGGATGTGAGGATGTGCAGATGTGAGTGTTTTCCTGCATTACCGTATCTAGTGTGCGAAAGACATGCTTTGATACCTACTGCTTGTTGGTCTGACTAGTATCTCCCTTAGCTGGTTCTGCCTAGCTGAGTGATTAATTAGTTGTGCGTGTGATTGCAACTTTTGCTACTGACACATATGCCCCTTAGTCCTTCCTGTGCATGCAGCTGCAACTTTGTTACAGTCACAGGCCTAGCTTTGTGTCGCAGGTCAGTAATTTTTGCCACTTCCTTGGACGTCCTGTTCCCTACACTCATCTTCTGATGTCTTTGCTACGCAGCATTTCCCACACGTATAATTTACTTTATCTCAGTCACAGTCATGCACCAAGCAATCAAGTACAAAGTTAAGCATAATGAGAATTTGTAGTGATTACATATATCTTCTCAGTGATAAACATTAAAAGAAACAGTAAATATCATCTTATGAAAGACAACTGGAATTTGTCCTCCCACGTGGGGGGTTTCTGCCAAATTCTTAAAACAACTACATACTATGTAGAAACTCCCCCACTAAAATGTTTTACCCTATTTGTGGAAATCCAGAGATATGGAAACAAAAGTAAAATAAGGTATAGATAAGGCTTTCTGTAATAACTTGATACATTGTTATAAGGCAGGAAAGTAAGAAGGAAGGACGAATGGAGTGTGTGGTTGACTTTTTCTTTCTTTTTTCTTTTTATTAATTGATAGCTGTATACATTAATGCAAACATGGGGTACAGGGTAGTGTTTTCATATACAATTTGAAATACTTTCATCAAGCTGGTTAACATAGATTTCATGTCATTTGCTTAGTCATTGTGTCAAAACATTTATATTCTAGTTCTAGAAAAGTTCACTTGTACCCTTTTTAGACAGATATATAGGTGATCTTTCCGGTCACCCTCCCACCAACCATTCTTTATGCCTCAATTTCTTCAACTATAAAATGGGGATACTAACCATATCATTTCATAGAGTAGTCAAAACTATGTAAGTTTGTTTTCATGGACTTTTTTTTAATGTACCAATCCTTAATTCATCTCAAACTTTCTAGCAGAACTGCAGTATCCTCTCAATACATGTGATTTTATATTAAACAATTAATAAATATTAAGGGATATGTATAGCCAATACCCTGAGCTGTACTTTATGAGCAGCTGTCATTTAATTGAGGGAACAATGCATTTGGAATTCTTGACAGGGCCTGGAGCTGTCCCTTGCTAGCTGTATGACTTTGGGTTAGTATATTTGAGTTACAGTTTTATAAGGTGCAAATGAGAATTGGCTTAGATAATCCCCAGGGTCTCTTCCAGCATTGTTTCCATTATGAAATAAAGGATATGCGGAAAATACCCAACTATATAAAATGTTAGATTGTTATGATATTAGCAGCTACCACCTCTAGTACCACTTTCAGAAGACCTCTTAACAACCCGGCAAGCAAGCTTATGGTGATATCATTCACAATGAGGTGAAGGAGAATTTTGCTGAGTCATTCTAGCCAACCAATTGTTTTACCCCTCTGGGACACCTGGTTGTAATTAGAGGGAGCCACCACTGCATGTCGCTATAGCTTACATAACGAAGTGGTCAGGCGAACTCTGTGTTACTGCTCTACTCTCCTTGACAACTACCTTATAGATGTAGAGCTACATACTTTAAATATTTAAACTCGAACGTAAAAGCCCTGACATGGAAATTAAGTATTGTTTTGAAAAGACGACAGTAAAATCTGAAACGCTCTTTCCTTCTTCTGTATGACCTTTCCCAGAAGTTGTTTCTGCATATCAGTTTACTGGGGTCAGCTGGGTAAACTTGTATTTACAGGAACTCAAATGGAGCAGTTGCTTGGCTCTTTGGCCTACACCTTTGGGATTTTTCCCCTCTGAAGTAAGAGATTAAGCTGCAGAAGGAATATGGGTCTCTTTATTTTCTACTTCTTGCATCTCCAAGCTTTTTTGGAATTTTTTGGAATTTTTTGGAAATAGACACTTACTCTATTTCATTGGTTTAATGAGAATATACACATATTTTCATATTTTAACATTTCTGATATGTTATATAATCAATGATAACATACGATTACATTTGGTAGCACTTTTTCTTAGTGAAATCTTATCAACTCTTATTGGATAAAATGCTGTGTCTATTATTATGGTGTATTTTTTTTTTGAGACGGAGCCTCAAGCTATCCCCATGGGTAGAGTGCCATGGCATCACAGCTCATAGCAACCTCCAACTCCTGGGCTCAAGCGAGTCTCCTGCCTCCGTCTCCCAAGTAGCTGGGACCACAGGCGCCCACTACAATGCCCGGCCATTTTTGGTTGCAGCCATCATTGTTGTTTGGCGGGCTCGGGCTGGGGATTTGAACCCGCCACCTTAGGTGTACGTGGCTGGCGCCTTAGCCGATTGAGCCACAGGCGCTGAGCCAGGTGTATTTTTTTTTAATTCTTCTCAATTTATTAGAGATAAAGACCATCTTAAAAACTTGCTTGAAAGATGAACTTTCGTTTCTAATCTAATTTTTTAAGGGAGCTCAAAGTGGAAGAAATAGAAACATTTATTGACTGTCCACCAGATGTCTGAGCTATATGCTTTGCATATATGATATGTTTAATACTCATCACACTATGAAGTAGGCTTTTTTTGTTTCCATCTTATTGACAATAACACTGAGGTCTGGAAAGGTGAATATCTTATACAAAGTCATACAACTAGTATGGGTTACTGTTTAAAATGATGTAATTCTGTATCTCTCACTACTGTATCTTATACTTTGCCTACAATGTTGCATCAATATTTTAGGTAATACTGTTTCTCTTTGACACCAGAACGTTTTTCTAACATGTGGAACTCAGCCCTTTTTGAACAATGTAGTTTTTTGAGAGCCCTTTAAAAATGTTGAAATTTCTGATTAAACAGTGTAAGAATTTTTCTGAACTCCGGTCTAACTCTTTGTGATTAAAAGGACTGAGTGAAACTTGCAGTTTCTGAGAGGTGAATTTCCTCTCCAGAGAGTAAACAGTGTTCTGCTCAGGAGAGCAGGTGTGTCCTAACGCACTGGGGCATCTGGATCCCCTTTGTCTTCTGGTGTATCACTCTAGTAAATAGTTTTCAAAATGCCTAGACTTTAAAAACAAATAAACAAACACCCAGGAAGTATTTCCTCCACATTTCTCACTTAATAGAAAGCCAGTTTATCAACGTTAGGATGTGGTTTTGATCAGAGCCCACAAGTGTCCTGGAGATCTAGGTTGCAGGCAAGAGGTAGTTGATAGGAAGGGTTTAGTCATGGCTCTTCCCTTCCCAAGGGCAAGGCAGAAAAACAGCAAATTCCTTTCATATATCTTCTTTGCTTTGACAGTCTCCATACAAATGGCACTCACTGGTAATGTCAACAAGGGCAGAGACAGGAGAGGCAGTTTCTGATTACCGTCAGGTTAGCATAGGCCAGAGGTAGCTACGTTTCAGTTCCCCTGCAACTCTCAGAAATTACTGACATGTATTCCCTTTTAATTCCCCACCTCATGTCCTGAAGGGCGCTTGTCTATAGGCTGTACTTATGTTTTCCATTTCCAAGTCTCCTTATTTCAAGTTTCCCTCATTTGTAAATCTAAAAACAAAACATTAGCAATCTGTTGGAGGTTCTGGCCTTTTCATTTTCTAGGGCTTTATCGTTAAACTACACCTCTTGTATCAGCAACTTGGATTCTTATGAAGATAAATAATCTGAAGATAAAGGATTTCTCAAATAGAGGCATCTGATTACAACATGTGCAGGAAATAATAGCTAAAAATTTGAGATCACTAAGATATGAATTGATTACCATCGTTTAAAGTTTCTTTGGCTGAAAGACGATACTGTTTGCTGAAGCAATTTTGAAATGATGTATTTCACTTTCAATCTCTTAAGCGATGTGATGACCCTATTGTGGTGTCTGGGTGCAAACTATTGGATGAAAACCATTGGTACCTATTCAGAGCAATCCATCCATCTTCATAGTGATCACTGTGGGAAGGAAGGCCGAGTGGCAGCCACAAGGCTTTTCATTTTATTGCAAATTCTTGGATCTTCCAACAGGACACCAGTGAGAGATATGGCAGGATGTGGCAAAACCCACGAGTAGAAGTCACCCAGTATCTTTCCAAATACGAAATCAGGGACATAGTTCAATCCTTACCATATGTGATTTTCAGCTGTATTTCACTCATTTATTTAACTAATCATTATCCCTTCAATCATTCAATACATATTCTGTTGTACAATCAATAGGATGTGGGAGGTGAGGAAGGAGAGTCCAAAAGACACCATGGTTGACAGAGAGAACGGATGGTCTCACCATTGACCGAGATGTGAACCGCTGGAGACGGATTTGGAGTAGGGGAGTACAATGTGTTTGGTTTTGGACAAGTCAACTTACAGTGCAGGACATTCCAGTGGAGATATTTAACAGATGATAAGAAATAGTGAATTCGAAGTTTGTGAGGGGGATCGGAGATGGACAAACACATTTAAAATGACCATCATGTAGCCAGTAGTTAAAGCCATAGAAGTGGATTACGTTCACATCTAACAAATTTAAAACATATGCATTTTCAATATTTTTTATTTTATTTATTTATTTATTTTTTGAGACAGAGTCTCACTTTGTCACCCTTAGTAGAGTGCTATGGCATCACAGTTCACAGCAACCTCAAACTCTTGGGCTTAAGCAATTCTCTTGCCTCAGCCTCCTGAGTAGCTGGGACCACAGGCGCCCGCCACAATGCCTGGCTATTTCTTAAAAGTATTAACAAATATTTACAAAATCTACAGCCATTGTGCCATTAGAATAGTGCCATAAGAGCATTGCATTGTACCTGCTTTCAAAGAATTCTCTAGGGCAAGGGACATGATCAGACGAATGTCCTGTGGTGTGTTATTATAGAAGTGTGTGTGCAAGGTGCAGAATTAGCCCAAAGGAAAAAAAAAACATCACACAGGAAGAAGAATAGGAAGAGAAGAGAACTCAGTTAAACTTCTCACAGAATAAGCTTCACAGATTCGCTGGTCATCTCTTGAAGGCACCCCTGAGATGTTGTTCATCTCTGTACTCCCAGCAGTGCCCAGCCTGTTCCTGGAACATAAATGCTCGGTAATATTGAATAAACGGGCCCAGGGTAGTTGGAAAAGAATTTAAAAGAGGAAGAACCACCACAGGATTTTCCCCAAGCCCTGGGGAACACTTTAATCATCTCCCATTAGCCTTTCACTTAGAGAGCTTGTACAGGTGCAACTCAAAATAAACTCTGAGGAAATGAAGAAGCAGCAGCTTATAGGAGATCCAGGGTAGGGACCGCTCTGTCAGTGCTCTAATTATGAAATGTGCTTAGGGGCAACTGGACCTTTTTATTTTTATTTCTGGCATGCAGTAAAACTGTGTAGCCATCGATTTTCCGTCAAACTGTCACTTAGGAGAATCTGAGATAAAGGCACATCACTGTTCATTTACTAATGACGGTGCTGGGCTCTTAAACAGGAAGTCACATGTTGGGCCCTACACCCTCCTCTCTTGTTGTGCATCCATTGAAATGATCTGTAATAGCCAGGAATTGTGAAAACGTCTTTCTTCCTTCAACTTCCCCTTCCTCTCTTCCTTAGCTACCAAATTTCCATGTCAGTATTTCATTGGCTTGGATTACAAATGAACAAAGTTTTTTTTTTTTTAAATTTTTAAAAGATGGATCTATTCAGGTACATATTAGTACACAGAATTGCTATGAAAAAGAAAAAGAAAGAAAAACATTGTTTGGCTTGGCGCCTGTGGCTCAAGCTGCTAAGGTGCCAGCCACATACACCTGAGCTGGCGGGTTGGAATCCAGCCTGGGCCCGCCAAACAACAATGACGGCTGCAACCAAAAAATAGCTGGGCGTTGTGGTGGGCACCTGTGGTCCCAGCTACTTGGGAGACAGAGGCAGGAGACTCACTTGAGCCCAGGAGTTGGACATTGCTGTGAGCTGTGATGCCAAAGCACTCTACCCAGGGCGACAGCTTGAGGCTTTGTCTAAAAAAACCCCAAAACCAAAAAAACATAGTTGTAAGAGCCTTATGATAAAAGCTTTTCCTCCACCCCAGGGTTGAGCGCCTTTAGCTTCATTGCCCCAGGCTGGTTATCAGCTGCATTCTCATCCTTCCGGAGAAGTTTGGAGGAGGGAATCTTATCATCCAGCACCAGCGAGGCATCCCTGCCCCAAATAGCTGTGGTTATAGTGTAATGTTTTCCCTTGCTTGATCTGGTTGACATTTAGCTTCTCAAGTTGAAAAATTATTTTTCCTGTTTGTGCTCTGTCTCCTGCTACAGAAAAGATCACGCCTTCCGGAGGACGAGCTGTGCGAGCTCTCCTTCACTGTTTTTCTTCATTATTCAGACTTGCAACCATAACTGTGTGTGTTGAAAATGATCGCATGAAATGAAAATGTGTGTTGAAATGATCTCTTCCCTCCTCTCAGCTACCGTACAGCAGTCACAGTGTAAATCATTATTCATATAGTTTAACCAGGAACACGAACAATTACCCATAGATAATAATCTGGAGATCATTTGAGGAAGAGAAGGCCAGTCTCTCCTCCCCACGGGCAGCCACCTGCTGTTCCAGAGCCAGGGTTCAAGTCAGCTTGCAGCTTATCCCCTCCTGCTCCCCCGGCCACCATCATGCACTTTAGTGGCACGGATCTATTCCTATAAATCGGTACCTGTGAACTCTGTTGGATAAGTATGGTTGGAGACAGAGCTGGAGAAGGTGTCTGGAATTCTCCGAAGTAATAACACTAACTGTTACTTATATCTATGTGTCATCTTAAATTCCTACAAAATACTCGAAGGTAGATGGTCTTGTTCCCAGTTTACAGATAGGGAATTCAGGATCAGATTTAAGTGATTAAAGCCTCAGTCTAACTAACAAGGGGTAGGGCTGAGATTTAGTCATTCCCCTCCCAGTAAGATACCCTGTTCCCAGGAGGGAGTCCTGGCTACCCCTGCTTTTATGTGGGTATCTTTTAGAAAAAGCAGGTCAGGTTGCTAAGGGCTATTCAATGGCCATGGCTTTCTTCTCAGTTCTTTTAAAAGCAGGTGGTAATTTTGAGGGGCAAGACATGATTGTAAGAAGGACTTTCCCTAACAAATGCAATCAGTAAAACCTGGTTTCTTATACCCTCAATGAATCCCCAACAAGAAATTAAAAAAAAAATTAAAAAATAATTTAAAAAAGCAGGTGGTGGGGATGTGCTAGGGTGGAGGGAGTGGGGAGGGAAGCCACAGGGAGGGTGAGACTCGATAACAGCAGCAGCTAGGAGCTGGTTAAGGATATGGATTCTCTTGTGTTTGCCTCAAAATTGAGTACAAAGAATCAGGAACTGAGAGTAAGGTTAGCGACACCACATCTCTCCACATCAAATATGCAGTCTTAAGGGTGAAGAAGAACTGGGATCATTCATTTGGAGAAAAATCTCTACTTCCTAAGGACTTATGACCATGGCAGGTTACACTAGCAACTTGAAAGGATATCCACTCTCAGGGCACATAATACCTCAAGGGTATTGATCCAGTTGCCGGGAGGTCTGCAACCCCACACGGGACAGCAAAACGGTGTTTCCCCTGGTGAACTATTTTCTTTATTCCTTGGTATTTTCTTTGGCTCTACCTTGTGCCAGACCTGAAAATCTGAGGCTGTCGGCTCGAGTCCAGCCTCCTCTAGAGCACAGTGGCAGGGTTCCAGTTCCTCGTGGTGGTGAGAGCGAGGACATTCCTGCATGTAGGGTAATATTTATGGCTTTGTCAGCTGTTGGCACCGTGCAGATGGGCTCAAGATGGCTAAAGGAGCTTTGGTACAAGAGGAGGAGTGTCTGTTTAGAATGATGATCTAGGACCTGAGGTTCAGTGCGGCCTCTGAGCCCCAGGCTTGTCCTAGTCCTGAAAAGAAGAAATAGGTTCAGCCACAGCCCAAGGTCAAATATGACCAAAGAAGTGACATTTGCCCTTGGAGCTGTTGTTTAGCTCAGGAGGAGCTTGGCTGCCCACAGCTTTGTGTGTGGCGTGGATCTTCCCGTCCGCTTTCCCGATTCCATCGGAAGACGTGGGTGACAGAAGGTGCTCGTGGATGGGTTTTCACCTCCAACTTGACTCAGAATCAGTTGATCCTCACCTGGCCTTACCATTAGTCTTTGTAAGTTCTGTAAGAGTAAGAAGACACAGCCCAATACATCAAGACTCCAAGGCTGTCACCTTATACAAAGCATCTTAAAGTATATGATTTTCATCCTGTCTTCATAATTCAGGTGGGCAGGAAAAAAACATGTTCCTTTGAGAACTAGAGCTGGTGCTTTAACATACTGCCACTCTAGAAAAAAAAAATTTTCCCTTGGGGGCTATGATGTTTTATTATGAAAATAGAATGAAAACTTTGAAAATAAAATGATCCTTTCAGTGTAATAAAAAATTCATTATTTTTATTGTTTTCTCTGCATGAGTTACATGCAACTCACATGGTACTAGTGTCAATTTTTTTTTTTTAAAGTTTTTGGCTGGGGTTGGGTTTGAACTTGCCACCTCCAGCATATGGGGCTGGTGCCCTACTCCTTTGAGCCACAGGTGCTGTCCACTAGTGTCAATTTTTCTAGATGTACTGAGTTTTATGTGACTCAGGACATACTTAGTGAATTTGTTTCTGACAGTTGAGTCTTTTGTCATCCCATAAGAATGTAGTTGTGTGTGGAGTGGGCCTTGTGTGATCCTGGATGATGAACTCTGAGTAACACCTATAAGTATGTGCAGCAGTGTCATGTCTCAGCCCACTATTATGTTGATGTCATTCAAAGAGCCGCCAGGCAAATGTTCAAGGCCGTGTGCCCTTGGAAGTTATGGTAATCAGAGAACACAGCTGGGCAATGTGTGGCTTGCTTGGACGGGCGGCTGGAGCGCTGGTGAGTCGGGGAGACGTGCTGATTGACAGAACAATGAGGAGGGTTTCACAGCTTCATGAGGTCCCAGGCTCAAAACTAGCATGAGTTAAATACAGCTCACATGGCAGTTAATGTGTTAATCAAGTTCATGAGAGCAATTGTTGGAACCAGGACTAAAGCCACATTTTTCTGGTTCTTAGCGCCATACGAGGGTGAGATAAACCACAGCTTAGAGGCCAAATCTGACACATTCCCTGTTTTTGTGTGGTCTGAAAGCTAAAAGTGGTTTTCACATTTTTAACTAGTTGGAATAAAAAGCATAATATTTCATGACACATGAAAATTATATGCAATTCAGATTTCAGTGTCTATAAAATAAAGTTTTATTGGAACATGGCCAAGCTTATTCATTTATATGCTGTCTACAACTCTTTTCAAGCTATGACAGAGTTGAGTCGTTGTGACAGACTCCATATGGCCCTCAAAGCTGAAAATATTGACTCTCTGGCCCTTTACAGGAAAAGTTTGCCGACCCCTGACATAGAAGATTGGTGAACAGAGACCCTGGTATATACTTCCTATTAGTTAGCTAGAACTGCCAGAAAATGTACCTCAAATTGCGTGGCTTAAAACAACGGATGTTGTTTGTCATAGCTCTAGAATTGAGAAGCCCAAAATCTAGGTGTGGGAAGTTCTGTGCTCTCTCAATGTCCCTGGGTAGGGGCTGTGCTCTCTGTGTCCTTGGGTAGGGGCCTTACTGTTTTGGTATCCTTGGGTAGGGGCCGTGTTCTCTCAGGGTCCCAGGGCAGGGGCCATGCTGTGTTTTGGCATCCCTGGGTAGGGGCCATGCTCTCTCTGTGTCCCTGGGTAGGGCTGTGCTCTCTTGGAGTCCCTGGGCCAAACTCATCCTTGCCTCATCCTAGCTTCTGGCATGGCCTGCTGTCCTTGGTGGCTGTATCAGTTTGATCCCTGCTTTTCTTCTTCCCATGCTTATCCCCTCATTTTCCCTCTGTATGGCTCTGTGTCCAATTTTCTTCTGTGTGTAAGAGTGCCAGTCATGTTGGCTTAGGACCCACCCTAATTATCTCATCCTAATTGGGCCATCTGCAAAGATTCTATTTCCAAATAAGGTCACTTTCACAGACCCCGGAGGTTAGGACATCAACATCTTTTGGGGAGACACAATTCAACTCATGCAGCATGCCATCCCCATGTTGGCTATTACTCTTCCTCTTTCCTGCCTGCCCTCTCTGGACCTCATTCCCCACCTCTTCCCTTTCTTTCCTCTTGCCTCTCTTGCCTTGTTCACTGTGCATTCATTCCAACAAACATTTCTGAAGTTCCTGCTGTGTTTCCATCCCTATGCCCATCACTGTGCTAAAGCAGAGGGTAAAAAGGTGACTAAGAGCTGGTCTCTGTCCTCGGGAGAGGACATGCAGAGGATAAATCACCCGTGATGAGTTTGGTAAAAGGGGTGTATATAAGGTACAGTGGAAATTTGGAGGCATTTTAAGGATTTAAATTCCCAAATATTGAGAAATAATCTTTTAAAATCATCAACGTGGTCCTGTTATTTAAGTATCCCAGCTGTTGACCCCCAAATTTTAGATGCTAATTATACATAAAATTTTAATATAGAGCTTTTAATTTTTTTTAAAAAAGTCAAATTATATAGAAGTTCTGCCCCTCTTTTTTCTTTTTCTTTTGTTTGACTCAATTCCTTCAATCTTTCTTCCTGTCAGCATTTACAATGTCAGATTAGGATACTTTGCTTTGGGAAAGACAAAGGGAGCAGAAGCTAAGTAGGGGCCTCTTGCCTGATTTGCTCTATTAATGTTGATGGCTTAAGGAAACTTGGTCTGAAGCTTTGGGGGATGGCGCTTGTCACCACTCAGTTGCCTTTTGTCCAAATATGTTGCTTTTTATTGTGTCTTCTTGGAGGCTCTTTGTTGCTCTGCTCTCTGGTCCTGGTAGTAATTGGCCACATTCAGATACTGTTGTGAAGTGCATGAAATGTGTTCTGACAGCATCTCCTCCCTGAGCCCCAGAGCTCAGTGTCCTGCTGGTCTCCCAGGAGCCTCTGAGCCAGGGTCAGGGGTTTGAGGGCGCAGCAAAGGAAGTGTGCTTGTCTTTTTGGTGGTGGTTCTAGAAAGGGCTATTTGGGCCTCCATTGCCTGGGTCCTATCATTTTATCTGTGTGCAGTTTGTAAACTGTGAGTTCCTTCTGCTCTCTGCAGTCAGAGCTTCCTACTGGTTACTGGTGCAGAGGTACTAACTGGTGGACAATGTCAAAGATCTCCTTGCAGGAAAGGAAATGGGTAACACAGCTACTGCTGACCCTAAACTTTGCTCTGAACTCGTACATACATTTCTCAGTCTTTATTCTATGTAACCACCTCAAGCTCCCCCTCCTCTTGCCCTTTATTTTTCTGTTGCCCAGGCTGGAGTGCAATGGTGGGATCATAGCTCACAGCAGCCTCAAACTCCTGGGCTCAAATGATCCTACTGGCTGAGCCTCCCAAGTAGTGGGACGATAGCCATGTGCTAACCTTTTTCTCTTTTTGGAAATAAGGTCTTGTTATGTTGCCCTGGCTGATCTCAGACTCCTGGCCTCCTCCAAAGGTCTGGGATTATAGTCATGAGCCACCACACCCAACATGCCCATCCCTTTTAAGAGAGGTTTTCTGATCTCTTTTATGTAATTCATTATGAATGGCAAGGCTCCTTAGCCTTTGTAATGGTGCTGAGTAAGAAAAAATTGATATTAGTTTATTACAGAAACTTTGACTAGAGTAGCCTCATGTTTGTTTTCAATAAATTTCATATTAGATCCCAATGATCCAAGAGTGCAATTTTAATGGCATAATCTACCTTAAAATCATTCTGAAGGTCATCGACTTGAATCCAGGCTTAACTACCTACCCATTAAGAAAATTTGGGCAAGTCACTTAATCTCTGTTTTTTAATGGTCTAAAATGACAAATACCTCGTAGCGTCTAACAATGTGTGTCAAGGGGCTTTAGAAATTTGGAGTTTTACACACACATCAGAAGGTGTTGTTAGTATTGCCACTGATTAAAATTGTGGTCTAGAAATTCCAGAGACATTTTCTGCTTTAATGTGGTCTTAAAAGGCACAGTGATCATTGGTGTTAATTTGCTTCACATGTGGTTTAGACCACTGGTTCTCAAAGTATGGTTCCTGGACAAAGAGTATCTTTCTTACCCAGGAATGTGTTAGAAGTGCAAATTCTTGAACTCCCCTTCACCTCATCCCTTCTAAATCAGAACCTCTGTGGGTGGGGCCCAGCAATTTGTGTTTTAAAATCCCTTCCAGGTGATTCTAAGGCCACTACATTTGAGCTCTGCTGGCTTCACATTTTGCCTAATTGGGTATGTGTGTGTGGTTTTTAACCTGATTTTACTGGTGTGGAAGGGGTGCGGAAGGTCACAGTTGTGTGTGCACCTGAGACTGAGGTGAGTCACTTACCGGTTGACTTCCCACAACATGCCTGCCAGCTGTGTGTGCCACTTTTCAGCACAGGTATAGATAGATACTAGGATTTTAGGGCCTTAGACCATCACCTTTACTAAACACAAACCAGTCTAGGATTATGGTGGGGTTAAAGAGAGGGTTTTAACCTGCTCCCTATTTAAGTGACATAATAATCAATAAATTACTCAGTGAAATTAGGTAGAGCTGCCCTGAGCTTGATTTCTGTTCTGGCCACCCTAAATATCAGGTTTTGCCTCCCCCCAGCATCCTAAATCTTCCTCATGTAAACATCTGTCTGTGAGGCGCTCTTCCAGGTCTGAGGAAGAGCCAGGTGCCACCGCACACCCTGGACTGGCCGTCATGTTCCTGGACTGCAGCGTGCCAGGTCGTGTCTTGATTGTCAGTCAGGGTGACAGTAGTTACTTGGGTTAAGTGAAAACCAGAGCTACATATTAAATGAAAATGGAAAGGGGAAAGTGGTGGGAGAAGCAGTAGAGGACCTTGTTGCCGTCATGTCCATGCACAAGGGCAGAGGCACACGGGAGGTGTTGGCTAGGTAGGATTGACTCCATGGGGGAGGAATGAATTTGAGGTTTGAGGAGCTAACCTGGCTACTTACTTTATAAGCACCTATCTCATCCCAGGTGAGCAGACATTATTGAGTGAACTATTCCATATATTTTGTTTTAAATGAAGACATAAATAGATTTGATTTTTCCATGCTTCGAATTTCCTCCCATCAGCTTCCCCCTTAATTATCCACAAGCGTTCCAAGCCTTCATTAGCTAAATAGGATGCAGATGATGGTCATTAGTCTGGGATATAAATCCTGCTGGCACATTCAATGACTTTTCACTTGGTTAATTGAAATTTTAAGACTACAAGAAAACACTGTAATTTTATCATTTGTTTGGGGGGGGGTGTAATTTTTTTCCTTCGGCTGATGTTTTATAATTATGTAGTTCTTTTTAAAAAATGAATTTGAGTACCATATTTTTCCTAGAGGGAATACCACTGTTTCCAGACTATATGTATCAATACTAGTTTACTAAAGCATGAAGACCAAATGGAAATTCATACTTTGTCTAGAAATTCTAGAATTATCTAAAATGTATAAGAGAGGCATCCAGGTAGTATCCACTTCGGGGACCCATTGATTCAAGTGTAAGAGATTTCCATCTTGTTAGTGACATGAGTAGGTCTTACCCTGACATCTACCAATGAGGAAGAAGTCGTGCACAGTGTCTGTGAGGTGCAAAGTGCAGTATGGAACGGAGATGCTTTATGCAGGTATCCTTCCTTTAAATGACTCTTAGCTTTCACCTGTATTTGTTCATTCATCAAAGCTACCCAGTCTCTGGTGGTATCTGGCTGACAGTGAGAAACACACCCACACATGTGTCCATAAGGAAACAACCAATGCTTGAAATAAAAATTCCATAATATTGCCATGTCAGGGATTCAGTTTTATAATTTATTAACTTCTATAATCTATTTTTTAAATCTTGGTTTATTATAAGAGTACCTATGGTTAGGCTGCATCGTTTGCTTTCATAAGGTAAAATCCGAGACATGGTTGAGTCCTTCACCAGCAGTCATGCCATATGCCCTACATAGTACATGATGGGTGGGAGCTTACCAGACCCCTTTCACTTCCTTCCTACCGCCCTCCTTCTGGAATTTAATCATGTTTTTCTCTCATGTGGATCTGTGGTTGTTCATCTACCAGTTTCAAATTAGTAGTGAGCACATGGGACACTTTTCCACTCTTGAGATATTTTTCCAAGGAGAATGTTTTTTTCTATCCAGATAAATACAAAAGATGTAAAGTCTCCATCTGCTTTATGGCTGAATCATATTCCATGATATATATATACCACAGTTTATTAATCTAGTCATGGGTGGATGGGCACTTGAGTTGTTTCCACATCTTCGCAGCTGTGAATTGAGCTGCTATAAATGTTTGAATGCCCTTGTCCTTGTGGGAAAATATATTTTACTACACTAGATACCTACTAATGGGATTGCAGGATCAAATAAGAGGTCTACTATTAGCTCTTTGGGGATACTCCATAATTCTTTTGCAAAAGACTGTATTAGTTTGCAGTCCCACCAATAGGGCACAAATGTTTCCTCCTCTCTGTACTCACTCCAGCACCTGCTGCTTTGGGATATTGTGATGTGGGCTGTCCTCACTGGGTTAGTGGATGTCTCAGGGAGGTTTTGATTTGCCTTTCTCTGATGATTAGAGATGATGAGCATTTTTTTCATGTGTTTGTTGGCTATTCTGTTTTTTATACCTGAGCAACTCTCTTCTTTTGCACATGACTGTTCCAATTTTAATAATATGTCATAGGTTTGTTTTCAAAATATAAATCTTAGTTAGGTACATTATATGGCAGAAATTGTCTTGGTAAAAGTAGACATTTATTTCTGCTTCTTTTTCTTTTTTTTTTTTTTTTTGAGACGGAGCCTCAAGCTATCCCCCTGGGTAGAGTGCCATGGCATCACAGCTCATAGCAACCTCCAACTCCTGGGCTCAAGCGAGTCTCCTGCCTCCGCCTCCCAAGCAGCTGGGACC
>CAUYQV010160355.1:0-14439 GCA_963574575.1 Galagoides demidoff | reverse complement strand
CCTGGGTAGAGTGCCATGGCATCACAGCTCATAGCAACCTCCAACTCCTGGGCTCAAGCGAGTCTCCTGCCTCCGCCTCCCAAGTAGCTGGGACCACAGGCCCCTGCCACAACGCCCGGCCATTTTTTGGTTGCAGCCATCATTGTTGTTTGGTAGGCCCGGGCTGGGGATTCGAACCCACCACCTTAGGTGTATGTGGCTGGCGCCTTGGCCGATTGAGCCACAGGCACCGAGCCAGTTTTACTGTCTTATACATAGTGACAGCCATCAATAAAAGCCAAAACCAAATAAATTCATTTTTCCTTTTAAACTAATTATCTGTGATTATTTTTATAAATGAAAATAAAAGGAATTCAAATAATTACCTGGATTATGAAAAAATATGATATTCAATAGATCTTGGTCACCCCATGTGATGTTTAGTTTGTACTTTTTAAGCAATGGCATAAGTATATCTCCCCATCGTAGTCGGACACTTGTCATATCATTCTGTCAATAAAAACATTAAAAAGATCCTCAGATTTCCAGGTTTAAAACAGCAGCATGATACTTCCTCATTCTTCCCTTAGCAACGGTTAGAGAACCACAATGAGAAATGCGACTCCTTCTCTTACAAAACCAAGAGAGAGTTACAACACTAAATGTGAGAAGAGCTATGCAGTAGAAGAGAGGAAGATAACAAAGAAAGGACCTATAGCTGCATGTAGCAGTGATAAAACTAATAAAAGTTCAGGAAGGAAAAACAAAAGCAAAAATTGGCAACAAATTAATTAGAACTGTGTCTTCATCTTAAAATGCAATTAGTCTGAGTGTCTGTGTTATTTACATCTGTGTCCAGGGCAGAATTGTTGAGGATTAAAACTGTTAATATATAAATAAAAAGTGCTTAGAATAGTGCCTGGCACATTACAAATATTTAGTATTAGCTATTAATATTTGTTTGATAATAATAATGCTCACCATTATTCTCAGACAGATCTGCTTATTTTTTATAACTGGAAGTTCAAAGAGATCATCTGGAATTGATACATCAAGTAAAAAAATATACACAAAACTAAGTTAAACACTAAAAAACAATGCACTTGATAAAAATCAGGTTGTAAAGGGAAGAGGAGAAGATAAGAAACAAACAAGTAGAAATTTATTGACTTTGTATCTACTTGTAGCACACAATTCTGAGAGAATTGGCCTTTTAATGATGAATTTTCTTATTCAGAAACATGGATATTATTCTATTTAAGTGTCCATTGTCTTCTTGTTAGCATTTAAAGATTTTTTTATATATATTTCTGCCGAATTTCTATCTTCCATTTTATCTTCTGAAAGTTCAGTATTTGCATATTGGAAAACTCAAGTGAAGAACTCTATAAAGAGGCACCTTGAGCTGGAAGCAGTGGCTCACACCTGTCGGACCTGCAGTCCTAACACTGTGGGAAGCCAAACCTGGTAGATGCCTGAGCAAAAGTGAGACCTCCCATCTCTAATAAAAATAGAAAAACTAGGCTGGCATTGTGGCAGGCACCTATAGTCCCAGCTACTTGAGAGACGGAGGCAAGAGGAGTTCTTCAGCTCAAGAGTTTGAGTTGCTGTGAGCTATGACATGATGCCATGGCACGCTACCAGGGCAATAGAGTGAGACTCTGTCTTGAAAAAACAAAAAGCAATAAAAGGTACCTCGAAAGATACACAAAGTCAGTCATGGGCAAAAAGACTATATGCCAGGAAAGGAACCCTAGCCTCCGAATGCCCCTCTTACTATGAAAGAGCTGAGAAAGGGACAGGTTCAGGTAACCCATTCTTTTTTTTATTTTTTTTCTCTATTTTTATTTATTTTTCTTTGAAAGAGAGTCACACTTTGTCATTCTCAGTAGAATCCCTTGGCATCATACCTCTCAGCAACCTCAAACTCCTGGGCTTTAGTGATCCTCTTGCCTCAGCATCCTGTGCTCCTGCATAGCTGGGACTACACCCCAACGCCTGGATAACTTTTCTATTTTTAATGGAGACAAGTCTCATTGATATGCAAATTTCCCAGCTCAGGCTGGTCTCCAACTCAAGCAATCCATCCCCCATCAGTCTCCCAGAGTGCTAGGATTACAGGTATGAGTCACCATGCTGGGCCACCCACCCATTCTAAGTTACAACACTTCTAGCACAAATAGTACTCTATTTGGGTGGGGTATCAATTAACTGGGAAATCTGCATATCAACACTGTTTTCAGCAGGATGCCATACTATGCCCTGGGGGGTCAGCCAGCACAGAAAATGGCTTGTCTCTCCTTAGGTAGTAATTTCTATGTTTTCATTTTCAACACAGCCAAATTAACCATATATACTTAAATGTTTATAGTAAGTTTTTAATATGTTCTTTTGGGTTTTCAGGCATAGAGACGTGTCAATTGCAAATGATAATTTTATGTCTTATCTAATTTTTATACGTATTGTTTCTTTCATGTCTAACATGGGGATTGTTATTCTTCCATGCTGAGAACCACTAATAAAATATTACTTAATAGTTATGGTAACAGATATCCTCAATTTCATTTTAACTGGAAAGCTCTACTGTTGTTGCCCCATTAGGTACAATTCTGCCTTCTGAATTGAGAAAAACATGTTATATTTATAATCTATCAATTTATATTTCATGCTTTTTAAAAAATAAATAATGGATACTGAATTTCATCAAGTATCTTTTTAGCCTACTAGGACATGCTGTTAACTTGTTAAAACAAAAGTTAAATACTGAAGAAAAGAACTGAGTTGAGAGAAGGCTCTGGATCCTGAGAATCTGGGGTGAAAACAGGTGGAAATGAGCACAAAGCCTTTTAAAACCTATTTGGCTCTTTTAAACTATTATTTCTCATAGTTCAGTTCACAAAGTGAATTGCATCTGTTAATTTTTTCTATGTACCAAATAAGATTAAGCGCAGAAATAAAAAGATTTAGAAACTTTTATAGCAAGTTAATATAATAATTTTATGTCTACTTAATGTAATTACATTTCGTAACCCATTTATATTTTACAAAAGTTCTGGCTCATAACACATTGGAAAAAATTTAGAACATTGATCCTTCTTCATAAATAGTTGGAAAAACATTATTATAAGCTATTCTATGATCTGCAATAAGTTCATGATATATTAAAAAAAGAGAAAGCCAGAATTCATGGGGAAAAATCCACATATTTCAACTAAATTGACCTGCTAGAATTATATTATCCATGTGCAAAATTTCCTAGAATGCAGCAAACACAGTAATTATAAAATAACTAGCAATTTGTTTTTAAATCTGGAAAATGACTGAAATACATTTTCTTTAAGGAAATAGTATAATACTTTATTGAAAAGATAACTCTTTAAATAAGTCATTGTACACGTTAACTAAATACTCTTTGGATCTGAAAAGAAAAATATGTGCTGTACAAGACCAGCAGCTCATTCAGTAGGCAGGACGGGCAGAGCCCAGGCACAGCGCCATGCTCAGGTCTTCACTTGACTCTATGTATGCAAATCCATATAAAGACACAGATACATATTTAAATGTTAAAAACCATCATAAATAATATATTTCTTGTAATATGTAATCAATTATATATATCTATTCAAAGAAAATCAATGAAAGATAAAATTAATAGCATTCAGTGCAACCTTATGAAAAAAATCAAAAGAGAAAAGCATTCACAACTTAAAGGAAAAAGTCTTATTAGAAAATTACTGGACAAGAAGCAATAACACTAGTATAATCTGTAGATGATATAACCAATACCCAAGACAACAAATGGAAAACCATGAGAAATGAGTTTAATAAAGAAGCATTATCTATAAAAGGCATTCAGGTCAATAGGAAACAGAAAACAACAAAGAAATGGGCAAAGGATATGGACAATCAGCTACTCACAAAAGGTGGAAAATGGCTAAAAATTATATAAATTATATACATTATATATATGTGTATACACACACACACATTTTTAACCACACTGGTAGTATAGTTAGGAAAATGCCAATTAAAAAATAATGATGTATTTTTGAGCCAAACAACTACACATTCATCCTAGGTCTACATACAAACAACAAAATTATTCATTCTTCAGATGAAAAATGTGAATATGTGTACTGACACAGAAATCAACCAATTACATATTCACTATGTGAAAAAGCAAGCTGAAAATGTGTAAAAGGATCCTATATGTGCTACTGTTACCTATACTTATTTCAAAATATACTTTTATAAAAGTCCTAAGAATACACAGCAAAGTTTGTGGTATCATTTTAAGCAAAGGTATGAAACTATAAAGACTCTGTGTAAAGGTCCTTGTCCTTTTAAATTCCCTTGCCTCAGTCTCCTGAGTAGCTGGGACTACAGGCACCCACTACAACCCCCAGCTATTTTATTTTGTTGCAGTTTGGCTAGGGCTGGGTTTGAACCCACCACCCTCAGTATAAGGTGCTGGGGCCCTGCCCACTTAGCCACAGGCACCACCCTAGTTTTAGTTTTTGTAATTTTTAAAACAGAAGAATATAGTTCTAATTTACTAATTTTAGCAAACCTACTACTCAAATGTATTGTGTTACATAATTTTAATACAATATTAAAATCAATTGGTTTCATTTTAGAATTATGCATGCTTTTGAAAATGAATCCATCCATTACCATTATCAGCCCATCCTATACTTAAATATAAAATTGACAGATGACTATTCACATGTTCCAACAATGCTAGAAACTGAGAACTCATCAATTCCCAAATACTAGTTACTCCACCTTGAAAAACTCTATCCCTTTTGGCAAGATATTCATTGACTGGCTCGGCGCCCAAAGTTCAGTGGTTAAGGGCGCCAGCTATATACACTGGGGCTGGCGGGTTCGAACCCAACCTGGGCCTGCTGAACAACAACGACAAGAACAAAAATAGTCAGGTGTTGTAGTGGGCACCTGTAGTCCCAGCTACTTGGGAAGCTGAGGCAAGAGAATCACTTAAGCCCAAGAGTCTGAGGTTGCTGTGAGTTGTGATGCCAGAGCACTCTACTGAGGGACAACATAGTGAGACTCTGTCTCAAAAAAAAAAAAAAAAGAAGTTCACTGATACTATTCCACCCTCATAAGCTGTATCTGTTCACACAATGAAAGTCCTCTATCACATTTATCTCGTTACGAACATGCAAGAACAATGTGTCTACCTCACAGCAGGTGTTCTCTTTTCTAATATTTTCAATAATTCATCAATGATCTAGTTTCTAAAACCTTCATCTGTGCTTTGCCAGGAATAATCTACTGACTTTATGTCAGTCACCATGCTAAATATTCTGAGGATAAAGCTATATAACAGACACATCCTGCCCTCAGGAGGTGAAGAAACAAAGAAATGTTTCACAAAGTAATACACCAAACATACAAAGAAAGGATTCCCAAGATGCATAATTTATATTCTTTAGTTTTTCTCTAATAAATAGAAAAAAGTTGAGAAACACTTTAGTAAATTTTTTAAGAGACAACACTTCAGCATTACAATCTGATCATAACACAAAATACAAAGTAACAGCTTACCTAAGTTTATTGTCTATCAAGCACTATGAGCTAAGAAGAACAAAAAAGTAGAATTTTTACTATTATAACTTTTTCATATATGTAACTAAATACCTCAAGTTGTATTTTACAGCCATGAATGGTAGGTGCTGGGTGACAGCAGAGCAAATTAAGAACTTACAATAAGTATGACCTTTATCTAATAGGTAGTCTTGTGGCTTTTCATGTGATGAGAACCTTGGGGCAACATTCATAGATCTATATGAAGAAGTTCAGAAGATGATACACAAATAACTCAGTTATACTGCTAAAGATTTAAAATTTAGTTCTGTGCCAGGTATTGTAGAGCAGAATTAGTAGGAAAAACCAAGGCAATGTTTACTACAGATATATACAAGTAAATAGTCAAGAATAAAGGTATACAAGAAAAGGAATTTTAAAAATCAAAATTTTATAGAACAATCTCAACAATTATAAATATAACAACAATATCTAAAGGCAAAGCAAACACGAGTGTGTTAACAAAGCAAGAACAGGACTGTCTATAACAGGCAGAAATAGTAGGTGTGAAATAAACTGCACCTACTGAATTAATATCTAACCAACCTCTCTTATTTTTGTTCATAAAGTCATCAGTGTGCAGAAGAAAAAGAGTTTAAGAGCTTAAAACTATAACCTATAATCTATTCACTTATAATCTATATCTCTAGTTGACTTAGAACAGGCCTCACACAAAAAGAAAAGAGGGACAGGAGAAACCATTAAAGTACTCAAGAATGGCATTTAAATAAGTACAAGATCAGTAAAAAACAACAGTGTACTCAAACTAGATAGCTGTGTTTTAAATTTTTTTAAATCAAATGGTGTATCTTAAATTAACTGTATGGTAAATTTGCAATACTAAATTTCTTATAATTCTACAAATTTCAAATGCAGTTATTGAGAAGTCATATTATTTCTTAGCAGATAATCTTACAGCACCATCTTCTGGTATAACATTACTGTGCATATACTCTAACAATCAGAAAATATGTTACACTGGTTTTATTTAGTAAAACTTTATGGAACACGAAATTTTAAAATTTAAAATATAATAAAAAATGGGATAACTAAAAAAACAATGTTCTGTTAAGCAAGAGTAGAGGTTACCTAGCACTGATCTCATGAGAGACAAAACTGAATTGAAATCAAAATTTTGGAAAGGTCCAGAATTGGAAAGCTAAAAAAACTGGGTTTAGCAAATCAACAGAATGTAAGAGTGATGGGTGCTAGTCGTCAGATTTCTATGACTGAAATGTTGGCAGATGGCAGTGATGGCTACAAGCAATACTGCTGCCTATACCAACAATCAGAGGAAACAACTCTAAATGAGGCAAAGATCTAAACAAGACATACAGGAAAAAAACAACTCTGTTCCACCAAACCCATAAGAAAAATATGACAGATATATACACATATAAACATACTACATACTCATAACATTAAAGACAAAATATCCCTTAATGTTTAATTTGGTCCTAACTAGATACAAAGAAATAAAGAGTAAGTCTATGCCCCCCCCACCCCCCGGAGGGAAAGCCAACAGTGGGGTTTGGTCAGAAGTCACTGTTTCTAGCTAACATTTATCTGCTTACTACGTGCCCTGCTTTGTCCTAAGTCTTTTAAATAGATCTCCTTTAAGTTAACTGAGATAAACAATCCATTCACTATCTTTCCTTTTCATTTGAGAGAATAGACATTTGGAAGCTAGCTAAATGGCTAATGGTCAAGCAGTCCACAGGTAGCAAAGCGGCACACAAAGCCAGTTTGCCTCTAGAGCCTGCAGTATAAAGCGACTTGCCATTTACCATGTACCAGTAATCAACATGAAACAGCAGAACATACTGATGCATTCAGAACACAGATTAATTTAAATGATCTGACTCTTCCACTGACCCCACAACTTGGGGATTAGAAACACACAGGGACTTTTTAAAAAAAAGTCTGACTTCCAATGACACCATAATAGCCAACATCTTCTGTGTTGTTAGCTACTGTTCTAACTCCTTTAACCCTCACAAAAGCCCTGAGAAATTGCTCTTGCTGTCATTCCCATTTATCTCTAAGAAAACTGAAGGCCAAAGACATCGAAAACCTACTCAAGGTCATTAAGTGAGGTGTCAGAGTTTGAATCAGACCAACCGGCTTCAGAGTCTATGCTTTTAACCACAACTCTGTGTGATAGCCTACTTTAGATTCAAGTATTCTATGACCACACAACTAACTGCAAAATAATGGCTCCCTCCTGGAGCAACAACCAAGGGAGATGACGTTCACTTCTTAGTGCACTGTTAGTCTGCTTCATGATAATCCATCTGGTTTGACCTGTAATGATCCATTAAAATACTATGAGCACGCTTTTTTTCCCCCAATTATTTGAAATAAATAGAAAAATGTGTAATAGTTCAATCTAGTTTTTAATGAAAAAGACTGAATTGAAAATCAAACAATTTAGAGGGAAAAAGAGGAATGTTAATCAACTACCTGTATTAGTGACTTACCTTGAAATACTTCCTTCTAATCCGAGTCATGTTCATCAACATAACTCCAGAGTTTACTCCAGTTTTTCCATAGTATGGGTGTCTGGCAAAGCGATTATACCATCCTATTCGGGGCTCCTCATGCTCTGGTGCCATCGCAGCAATTTGTGTTGAATTAAATTTCTTTAGTAAAGACCAAATATCATCAACAGGTCGCAGAAAAAGGATATCAGTGTCGACATACAATAGTGAGTCAACTTCTTTTAGGATTAACTATGAAAAGAGATATATTAATCATTAACCATAATCCTATTCATTTAAGAAAAATATAAAGGACTTTTTAATCATAAAAGATAAACTTAAGAGGCAAGCTAATTTGCATTTTACCAAAATAAATTTTTCCTAAATCTGTCATTTTTGACACCCACAGATATAAAGATTCTATGTAACCTTTATATTAACTTTCAAAGAAAGGCTATGAAAACAAACCAAAACAAAAAAACTCAATGCTAACAACTAAGAGAAAGAAGTATCTTCAAAAATCAAAGAGGAAATGTCTTTCATAATGGAAAATAACATTAACACAGGTGAATTTGTATCTCAAAGCCTGATCTAAGATAACACAGAAATAAACCAATACAAATGAAGATCTTATAAACAGGTTCCCTTTTCCTCTAACACTGACACTTTCTGCTAAGTATCAACTAGCAAAACTTGAAACCCGCCTTACCCATGAACTGTAGACTCTGTGTCTACAAACTTAAATACACGTCTTATGCTGGTCTATTAGTAACATTCTATTATTCTTTTCAGTTAAGAATATAATGGGAATAAGAACCTGATACTCATTCTTCTACTTTTCAAAAGCTGCTACCTCTTCCTGCAACTAAAGCTCAGCTATCACCTTAATGAGCAGCTACTCATCTAAATGAAATCATCTAATTCCTCCCTTAGTTCATTATGAGGTGATTTATCACCAGTCTGGGGAAGAGATCTGACGACAGACCACAAAGTTTCAGAGCAGGAATGATTCACTTGCTCAACAGTGTACGTGTTTGTCTATGTGTCCATCTTTCTCTTTAGCAGGAAGGAGGGAGTAAGGAGAATTGTTCTTAATAACATTCTTCATCTTTACCATATGTCATCTGTTTATGGACGCTGCTGCACTCTTAGCAGACTAGGAAGATGCTGCACAGCGCTCCACGATCAATGCTGGGAGCCACTGCCAACTAGAGACCAGATACAAGGTCAAATAATCATCACTGAAGTATTTGTCCACGGTCCCTTTTAGGGGAAGAAGGCACTGGCACAGTTTATATTGGTGCTTTTCATCTATTTCAAAGGAAGAGAAACTCAGCAACAAAGTTTATTACTAGGAAAAGAGGATCAATTTACATAAATCTGGTTAAAATATGTACCAGTAACAGTAAAGTAGGAGGACAATTTGACAACTTTCAAGTATTTTAGTTTAGTACTTAAAATTCCACTTAGGAATTTAACTAAATCTTATGCTAAAATGATCTGGCAAATTTTATATAACAACACCAGTGATTAAACTTGTCAATAAAGTGTTAAGTGCCACAGTGCCAAGTACTAATAAAGTGCCATGACAAAATGACAGAGAATGGCCATAACCTGTTTTTCTTGAGTCATTTGTTACTTTTTCAGTAACATATAGGTGTGATCACTCATTTAATGTCTGTCTTCAGACAACAAGCTCTATGAAAATGAGAAACCTATCTATTCACTCCTATACACCCCGCACTCCAGTATAGATGGCTGGCAGAAAATAGGCACTCACATACGAAATGATTGTGATACTGCAGCATAAAATTTGTTTTAAAAACTTATAAAGCCTACGTTAAGCACCTAAAACTTCTTAGGTTTTGTCCTACTCTTATTCCCTTATTCGTGTGCCTTTTGTAATTGAAGAAAAGAAAAAGATCCAAAGATTCAAAATTTTTTATGCATAGTAACAAAAGGTACAGGCAGTCTGGGTTACAAACGGGCTAAGTTCTATAGGTTTGTTCCCAAGTTGAATCTATATATAAGTTGGAAAGGTACATTTGCCTATTACCTCTGTTAGTAAGTGTGAGTTATAACTAAGTCGGATGTTTGTAACTTGGAGCTGCCTGTACTGATTAGGCAGACTTGGCTATCAAAATTATAACTTAAATTTAAGTGTTTCTGATGTCCTGGATTTGGTAAGTTATATTCTTAATATGCTAAGGAATACCTTAATTCACTTAAAAAGTAACTAAAGGTTCTTCCTTTTAATTCATTATTTTCAAGAAATTTGTGTGCTTCTTAAATTCTACCACAGTTAAGTATTTTTTTTATTCATGAAGTTTTTTATTGAAATACTACAGTATGTTAAGCATCATAGTGGTCCAAACAACTACTGTGAATTTTAAAACTGTGAGTAAAATCAACTCAAAATAGAAGCAGTAACCTTACTTCAGAGTATTTTTAGATAAAAAAGAAAAAAAATAGGGTTTAATACTAGAGAGCATTACCAAAGAACAGCCACAGTGAATAAATGGTTCTCCATTTCCCTTTGAGTTGATATGCCTTATATTTTGTTACTGTGTTTAAGTAAGAGACTCGGTAAACTGGCTTACCTGAACTTGGTATTTAGTGACACAGTCTACCTCATTTCCCAACCCTTTATGGAGTCCACATACTGAAGGTGATCCTGCCACTGCATTTCTGTGGCCAACAGACTTGGCTCCACTGAGATCTGGCAAGCTCTATTCCTTCTTATAGATAAGACAGTTCATAGCAACTGAATATATTAAAATGTAAGTAATGGTGTTTCAACAGAATTACTAAAAATTGTTCATTTTTAACAGGTGTTACTTGGCTTCTTCTATGGGAATTTTTTTCTCATGTTCAAAAGGAAAATAGTATATATACACATCTATTTACATATTTATTTAACCAGATTTATATGTCCCTCTCCAGAAACTCATCTGTGTAAAATAAACAAAACAAAGAACTAGGGAAAGAAAACTTACTGGCAAAAACAATCTCTGGGAAGCACATGGTTTAAAGAGTTTTTTCCATTCTGCGGCATTCTCACTTGGAAAGGTTATGGGGTATAATGTATAATTAAATGTTCGTAGAAAGGACCAGCTTTCAAGCTAAAAAAAAAAATAAAATAACAAGAACCCAATTTAGATTTATTTCAATTTGAATTTCCTCTGTAATATAATAAACCAACAGATTACAAAAGAACTAAAAATTAAGATAATACATTTTATGTTGTCAACAGTTAAGATTCTTCTCCACCATATTCTTTGTATTCATTTGAAATCTAAAAATCACAGTAACATTCTAAAAGACTTCATCATTAAGATCTGAGGCACAATGAAAATTATTAGGATATAAATCACAAAATCAGAAAGTCAAAAAAAAAAAAAAAAAAAAAAAGAAAGTTGAAAGAGCCTTGCAAGTGTTCATTTCCCTGAACTTGATTTATAAATCTTTTCCATCTCTAAATAAATTAAAAACAGAAACATTAAACATGAATATTATTACCATATCATGTATAATAGATGTTTACATTCAAAGTCACACCAAAATATGAAACTGGTTAAAAAATATTTGTTCATCAATGCATAGTTTTAACATGCCTGGATATTCCTAATAAAATGTTTTGATAATTATATAGTCAATGCCAATTTTTTAAAAATTACAAAAAGCAAAACATATCTGAAAATCGATGTTTATTCTCTAGTATCCTAACTACATTTCAAGATACTGAATTGTTGCGAATTCAGTTCAAGTATTACCTACCATTTTTGTTATAACAGAACTAACCTGTTGGTTCTAATTTCATAAAGAGCATTTAGAAACAATTTATGCGGGAAGGAATGGACTAGGTTTTATGTAACAGGTTGAAGATCTCTTTTGAATTATGACTTTGCTTAAGTAATTTTTAAAACATTAGTATCTTCCAACATAGTTTTAAGGGAATGCCTTTCCCAACACTTTGCTTTGGTATCTCTGTTAATTTTTAAAAACACTAGTACTTTTATAATCTCTGCCTAAATTAAAGTCACTTCAAGACACTTTCAATACAACTTCAAAAAGAAATTTTAGTCAGTTTCCATTTAACATTATAATATTTAATCATCTTTTGTATATCAAAAGTATGTCCCACAAAATATTTGGTATCCTTTCATCTAAAGCAAAACCAAACATAGTCAGTGATTATTATAGTCAAAGAAAAACTAAGTTTAAAAAAAAAAAAAAAAGGAATAACTCAGCCAAGTTTTTTTTTTTTTTTTTCCTGTCTGGGGCCAGGTTTGAACCCGCTACCTCTGGTATATGTGGCCGGCACCCTACTCCTTTGAGGCACAGGCACTGCCCCAACTCAGCCAAGTTTTAACACAAAGGTTACATCTAAAACAAAGCAACACATGTTTTACTTTTATATTATATTTTCAAAGGTTTCCACAGTTGGTAGCAGTCTATTAATATTCTCTTAACCACTCAGACAAGATTAATTCCTTGGTTAACATTAAAAAAAAAAAAACAGATACAGAGGTAAAAAATCACAAAAGTATTATCAAAACTATAAATACTAAAAATATTTTTAAACAGTAAATAAATCTTTATACCTCTTGAAATCAAGGATTTTGACAAAAAACTAAAAGAGCTGAGTTCACAAATGGTAGTTTCCACTCAATATGTAAAATGAACCTATTTGACTTGAAAACATATCAAACACATTTTTTTTTTACACAGTTAAACCAAGTATTAAAATCCAAATCAGTTTGAAAGATTAATTTAGTGGAGACAGAGACTGGAATGAATGAACAATCATCAGCATCATCCTTACCACCATCTCCGAACACAGGCAGTGAGATTTCAGGTGAATTTTCCTACATGTTCTCCCTGTTATCTGCTCTCATCTTCTTGCAGATTAAGAATTTTATTATTGTTGTTAAAGAGGCTGCAAGCCTGCCCAGATTAAAGAAGAGTTTATATTCCACCCTCACTAACAAGTAGGTCATATATGTAAATTCAAACCAATGGGATACTGGCAGAAATGTCACAACTACTTCTGAAAAGTGTCCTTAAAAAGGAGGAGGAGATTGTCCTTCTTCACTCCTTCCTCTCATGTTGAATAGAGCATGGATGCGATGGCTGGAGCTTGTGTAGCAATCTCAGACCACAAGGTAGACGCCTCAGCCAGTTAGAAGACAGAGTGCTTGAAGACTAAGAGCTGCCATACAACCATATTACCTACTTTCATGTGAGGGAGAAATAAAATTCTATCTTGTTTAAGCCACTGTTACTTTGGGTTTTCTGCCATTGCAGCCAAATTGATTTTAAATAATACATAACTGAAATAAATAACATTCTTATCAAAGCAAGAAGCTACTTCCCTCCATATGCTTAATCAAGAATTCCCTCCCCTTCAAAGAGGACTGAAACCTTTGTGTGCGCTCTGAGGCACAAAACTAAACAACAGGACAAACACCCTGCGACTACAGTTACTAATATAAAACCATACTCGGCAAACGACTTCAAGTAGCCTACCACTGTTCAAAAACAAACCTTACACCCTAGATCTGGACTCAGGTGGCAGCGGTATAAGTTCTCCCCACTTTAGAAGGGGAGAGTTAAGGAATAAGTATTTTTGTTCAATGAAGGAATAAAACAACATTCTATTATATATTCAACTCTACAACTTTGACTATGTCTCAGATACTTACTCTGCCTTTAAAGCTATCATGTAGCTGATCTTCTGCAAAAATATGGAACTGAAGAGGTTTGATGCTGAAAATGATAGCTGACTTCAACATGGTCATAGTTTCTTCCAGTCTTTCACCACAGGCAACTACAGCCAGGTGCATTTTCTCAACAGGCTGTATTTTTAGACTATACCTAATAGGAAAGAAAAACACAGATGGCTCAACTCCTTTAATCCTAGCACTCTGGGAGGCTGTCACAGGTGAAGTGCTTGAGATGAGTTCGAGACCAGCCTGAGCAAAAGCAAGACCCTATACCCAGTAGAGACGTTGATTCATTACTTACACTGGATGGCTTAAGACAGTAGGGCTTAATTCTCTTCAAGGAACCCACTGAGAAATGGATCATCACTGATTTGAAGGTCTTCCACTCAACTTTAAAAAAAAAATTGTTTTGGCTCGGCACCTGTGACTCAATCGGCTAAGGCGCCAGCCACGTACACCTGAGGTGGCGGGTTCGAATCCCCAGCCCGGGCCCGCCAAACAACGAGGGCTGCAACCAAAAAATGGCCAGGCGTTGTGGCGGGCGCCTGTGGTCCCAGCTACTTGGGAGGTGGAGGCAGGAGACTCGCTTGAGCCCAGGAGTTGGAGGTTGCTATGAGCTGTGATGCCATGGCACTCTACCCAGGGGG
>CAUYQV010160352.1:0-36160 GCA_963574575.1 Galagoides demidoff | reverse complement strand
CATTTCTCTTTCATAACGGGCCTTGTCCGCCTTTGCCATATCTTCAAATTTTCCTTTCTCTTTAGCAGACATGGTCTTCCACCTCTCTGAGCACTTCTTAGAAAACTCTGAGAAGCTGACTGAAGCATCTGGGTGCTTCTTCTTGTGCTCCTCCCGACAAGTTTGCACAAAGAATGCATATGATGACATTTTGCCTCTCGGCTTCTTAGGATCTCCTTTGCCCATGTTTAGTTATTTTTCCTCAGCGAGGCACAGAGACGCCCAGTGCCCGTCCGCCTCTCACTTGCCCCGGCGCTGTCTCTATGGAGCTCAATGTACTGCAATGGCTGTGAGAGCAGGAGCCAGACCCAGTGTACCATTTTTAAAAAATATTTTATACCATATTTTTGCTGTACCTTTTTTATGTTGAAATACACAAATACTTCCCCACTGTATTACAACTGCCTACAGTATTTAGTGTGGGAACACATGGTGCCAGTTTGTAGCCCAGGAGCAACAGGCTATTCCAATAACATGCGTGTGTGCATAGTAGGCCCTACCATCTAGGTTTGTGTGGCTCAGTTCTACGATTCACACAACACAATCACCTCATCAAAAAGGTCTCAGAATATATCACTAATTTTTTTTTTTTTTTGAGACAGAGTCTCAAGCTGTCACCCTTGGTAGAATGCCGTGGCATCAAGGCTCACTCTTGAGCTTAAACGATTCTCTTGCCTCAGCCTCCCAAGGAACTGGGACTACAGGTACACACCACAACGTCTGGCTATTTTTTGGTTGTTGTCATTGCGTTTGGCGGGCCCAGGCTGGATTTGAACTCGCCAGCTCTGGTGTATATAGCTGGTGCCTTAGCCGCTTGAGCCACAGGTGCCGAGCCCCTCTTAGAGATCTTAATGCTAGCTCCTCCTGGTAGGTCTCAACTTCACTGCCCTATTTTTCAGGTTGATGGCTTAATCATAGTACATATAGGGTGCAAGAAATAATAAAGATTATAATAGTAGAAGCTGACATTTATTGCACACCCAAGACAGTTACAGGTATTATCTTTTTTAATACACACACCCACACAAGAGATTTATAAAGCAATTGTAGCAGTCCCTCTTTATCCAGGGTTTTGCTCTCCGCTCTCTGAAGTTTCAGTTACAGTTAACCATCATCCAAAAATACTACATAGAGGCTCAGCGCCCATAGCTCAGTGAGTAGGGCGCCAGCCACATACACCAAAGCTGGCAGGTTCGAGCCCAGCCCAGACCTGCTAAATAACAATGACAACTACAACCAAAAAAAACAATAGCCAGGCATTGTGGCAAGCACCTCTAGTCCCAGCTACTCAGAAGGCTGAGGCAAGGGAATCTCTTAGGCCCAAGAGTTTGAGGTTGCTATGAGCTACGACACCACAGCACTCTACCAAGGGCGATATAATGAGACTCAGTCTCAAAAAAAAAAAAAAATTACGTAGAACATTCTATAAATAAACTATTCATAAGTTTTAAATTGTATGCCATTTGAGTAGTGTGATGAAATATTGAGCTGTTCTGCTCGGTCCCACACAGGATGTGACTCACTCTGTCCAGTGTACCAGTGCTATAGACACTGCTGCCCATTAGCCACTTAGCGGCCCTCTCAGCTACCAGATCGATGATAGTGGCAACATGGCAGTGCTTGTCTTCAAGTAACCCTTAGTTTATTTAATAATGGTCCCAAAGCATAGGAATAGTGATGTTGGCATATTGTTATAATTGTTCCATTTTAGTATTAGTTATTGTTAATCACTTGCTGCATCTAATTTATTATTGTTAATCTCTTACTGCATCTAATTTGTAAATTAAGCTCTATTATAGATATGTATGTATAGGAAAAAATATAGTACAGTCATGTGGTTAACATTAGAGATATATATGGCTATATGGCTCAGTGACCATAGCTCAGGGAGTAGGGTACCAGCCACATACACCAAGGCTGGCCAGTTTGAGTCCCGCCTGGGCCAGCCAGGCATTGTGGCAGGTGCCCGTAGTCCCAGCTACTTGGGAGAGGCAAGAGAATCGCTTAAGCCCAGAAATTGGAGGTTGCTGTGATCTGTGATGCCACAGCACTCTACCCAGGGCGACATCTTGAGGCTCTGTCTCAAAAAAAAAAATAAAAAAGATCTCTAAGAGGGACAGTGCCTGTGGCTCAGTGAATAGGGTGCAGGCCCCACATACTGAGGGTGGAGGGTGTGAACCTGACCCCAGCCACACAGCTACAAAAAAATAGTTGGGTGTTGTGGTGGGCACCTGTAGTCCCAGCTACTCATGAGGCTGAGGTAAGAGGATCGCCTAAGTCCAAGAACTGGAGGTTGTTGTGAGCTGTGATGCCAGGGCACTCTACTGAGGGTGACAAAGTGATACTGTCTCAAAAAAAAAAAAATCTCTAAGAGACAGGCGGGGTCTTGCTCCGTAGGCTGGAAGACAGCGGCATAGTCATAGCTCTTTTTGCAGCCTCAAACACTCAGACTCAGTGATTCTCCCATCTCAGCCTTCTGAGTAGCAAGGACTGCAGCCATACACCACTATGCCTGACTAAATTTTTTTCTTTTTTGTAGTGGCAGAGTCTCAATATGCTGCCCAGGCTTGCCATGATTCTCCCACCTCAGCCTCCCAAAGTGCTGGGATTATAGGTGTAAGCCATCAGGGCACCTGGCTAACAGAGTTTACATTTTGATAAAAACAAAGAATACAGAGACTATAAGAAGCCTGCAAAAGCTACAATGTTTACTATCTGTTCCTTTATGTAAAAAATGTGTGGACACCTGTTCCAGACTTTAATGAACAAAGAAGGCTTCAAAGAAGGCACGTTTTATCTGGACATCTAACTGAATGACAGAAATGGGATGGGGGAAGGGCACTTGGAAAAGAAGGAATGAGGTGGCTGAATGTCCACCAGGTGCCACTTCAGAGCACATTTGCAGAATGTGGTGAAAAATCCCATTTGACAGGGCTATAGGTTTGTGAAGGAGGAAGTGGAGGAGAAGTCTGGAAGGGCTGTCTGCAGTGCTGGGCTAATGAAGTTGACATTGTAGTAACTGAGAAAATATTAGTTGCCAGAAAGAATTTCCTGGGGTTTTTGCAGTGGCCTCCCTTTAAAGACTTTAATCATTAGAGTGAAGATGATTTTTCTCAGGAGAGCATTATAAGAATCCAGTTTGTAGGACAATTAGCCAGAGATGAATCCTGTACCACCAAACTTGTAACAGTGACGTATACTGTCTTTTTTTTTTTTTTTTTTGAGAGCTTCAAGCTGTCCCCTTGGGTAGAGTGCCATGGCATCACAGCTCACAGCAACCTCCAACTCCTGGGCTCAAGTGAGTCTCCTGCCTCCGCCTGCCAAGTAGCTGGGACCACAGGCGCCCACCACGATGCCCGGCTATTTTTTGGTTGCAGCTGCCATTGTTGTTTGGCAGGCCCGGGCTGGATTCGAACCCACCAGCTCAGGTGTATGTGGCTGGTGTCTTGGCTGCTTAAGCCACAGGTGCCGAGCTGATGTATACTGTCTTAACTTCAGCCTAAGTCAAACTGAAACTCCCAAACTGGTGCTTAAAGACACTGCTCTGTTATTGCTCCTCTTTTCAACCATCTAGCTCCCTGAAAATGTGATTTTAAATGGGACTTCAGACAGACCCTCCAGTGTAGCTTTGTTTCACATGACACTATGTTATTAATGCATGACACTGTATTATTAATAATATTCACCAACAAGTCCCAGACCCACTATTTCATCCTCATTTAGTGGCAATCTCCAGCAATCAAATAATTGTACTTGTCTGTCTGGCCCAGGCACAAGATGCACTTATCCAGATTGTTCTGTTGGTCAGCTCCATTTGCTGACAGCTCAGTGGGGAGGGCTCGACTGATGTAATGCGTGAATCTGCTGCATACACTTGGAACCCTGGCTCAGGAAAGGGAAAAGGACTGGCAATGGGCAAAAACATGCTAAGACGAAATGAAATGGAGGGTCAGTTGGGGAATCTCTATTTTGGAAAAGACACTAAGGTTACCCCAATTTTCAAGTTTCCCTGATCCCAAGTGCCTCTGTTTTCTTAACTCACAGCCTTTATCCAGAAGTACATGTTTCCTGGATGCTGTCACTCTGGTCAAACCCAATGCAGTTCTCCAACTAGCCCACCACCCACATGTTCTAGACTTAAAACACATACACGCATACCTGTTCTTGTAATTAGAAAGTGAAGTAGGAAGTTCTCCTAAAATAGATGCAGTCAGGGAAAAAATGAGGAAAGTTGTGGAAAGGAAAGAGAAAAATCAAAGGAGAAATAGTTATAAGTTATTTTATGACATCCAGAGGGCAGGGCAGGGTCACCTCCCCTGGGGACAGATAGGACGGACTGGAGGAAAGATGGTTGCCTGGTGGGTCCTTCCTTCTGGCTTCCCAGCATCCTCCCTCTGCCCCAGTGTCTGGGTCTCCCTGTCATTCCCACCTGGGCCTATCTGCAACCTCGTGCTCTGAATCTGTTCTCTTTCTTCCTTTCTTTTTGTGCCCAAATGAAGTTTTCCATTTACCAGTTACAAAAACAAAAGAATCTCTTAAAACTCTTCATAGAGGAATCTGTTGATCTATAGCTCAGTCTGATATGTATCAAGAATATTCACATTCAAGCAGGGGACAGCAGGATAAATTTGCTCTGGTAGATTGTCAGGAGATGGCAGGATTGTTGGAAGAAAGGAAGGATAACAGTGATGAAAAGGGGTAAGTCAAAGAAGCAGGAAAGAGAAAGGTGAGAATACACTTCAGTGGGGGCAGAGAAAGAGGATGAGGGATGGGACAAAGAGGAAAAGAGGAGGAAGGGGAGGAGAGGGGAGGCAAGGGGAGGGAATATGTACTGGGTGCCATTTAAATTAGACAAAGACTGAGCGATGACCATAGCTCAGTGGGTAAGGAGCCGGCTACATACACTGGGGCTGGCAGGTTCGAACCCAGCCCAGGCCTGCTAAACAACAATGACAACTGCAATAAAAAAAAAAAAAGTCATGCGTGGCTTGGCACCAGTAGCTCAGTGAGTATGGCACCAGCCACATACACTGAGGCTGGCGGGTTTGAGCCTGGCCCGGGCCTGCTAAATAACAAGGATAACTGCAACCAAAAAATAGCCGGGTGTTGTGGCAGGCGCCTCAGCTACTTGGGAAGCTGAGGCAAGAGAATCTCTTAAGCCCAAGAGTCTGAGGTTGCTGTGAGCTGTGAGCCATGGCACTCTACCCAGGGCGACAGCTTGAGACTCTGTCTCAAAAGAAAAAGATAAAAAAGTTTAGGCAAAGAACTTTTTTTTTTTGAGACAGAGCCTCAAGCTGTCCCCCTGGGTAGAGTGCCATGGCTCACAGCTCACAGCAACCTCCAACTCCTGGGCTCGAGCGACTCTCCTGCCTCCACCTCCCAAGTTGCTGGGACCACAGGCGCCAGCTACAATGCCCAGCTATTTTTTTTCAGTTGCAGCCATCATTGTTGTTTGGCAGGCCCGGGCTAGATTTGAACTTGCCACCTTAGGTGTATGTGGCTGGCGCCTTAGCCACTTGAGCCACAGGCGCCAAGCCAGAACTTTACTTACATATGAACAGCTGTCTACAAAAGATTCCCTGAGCTAAATGGCGGCTATTCCAGAATTTAGATGTTATTAATCGAGACACGAGATCATTCCTAAAAAGAATGGTAAGGAAATATCTATAAAGGCAATTCTAGGGATTTCTAATTTTATGACCTTAACATTGCATCTGTCTGGAAATTGAATAGTAAAGGCAAGCATTACTGGACTCCAACAGGACTCTGGAAAAGTCAGTCAGCCACACTGTGCCCCAATTTCCTCATTTTCTTTTCTTTTCTTTTTTTTTTTTTTTTTTTTTGAGACAGAGTCTCAAGGTGTTACCCTGCGTAGAGTGCCGTGGCAGCACTGCTCACAGCAACCTCAAACTGTTGGGCTTAAATGATACTCTTGCCTCAGCCTCCCAACCACCTGGGACTACAAGCGCCCACCTCAACGCCTGTCTATTTTTGGTTACAGTTGTCATTGTTTGGCAGGCCGGGGCTGGATTCGAACCCGGCAGCTCTGGTGTATGTGACTGGAGCCTTAGCCACTTGAGCTACAGGCACCAAGCCTTCTCTGATTCTCTTTCCAGCAAAATGCCCCTAAAAGAAACTTCTTATAACCTACATTTTCACTCATACTTTCTTGAATCCACTGCAATCAGACTTTTGTTCTCATCATGCCCAGAAATTCTTTTTTTTTTTTTTTTAATTCTTGTTCTATCTATCGACAGTCATCTCCAGTGGTTAATTCTTGGTCATTCTTTTATTTGGCTGTCAACAGCACTGACCACATTTAACCACTCCTTCCTCCATCGAACACTTTCTTCACTCGGCTTCCAAGACACTACACTCCCCTAATTTCTGCCCACACATTTCAGTCCAATAATTTGGGTTTTCCTAAGTCCCCAAATTGCAAACATGGACGTATCCCAAAACACAGTTCTTATTCCTCCTCTTTGTCTCTCCACTCATGCAATACCCATCCCCTTCATGTATTCCCTGGACTTGAAGACCATCTAAGGCTGATAACTCCCAAACCTCTTTCTCTTAAAGGCCCCAACTCCTAAAACCATGCACTGGTGATTAGGTTTCAAGATATGAATTTTGGGAATGTGGCACAAACACTCAGATCATAGCCAAATAGAAAATTTAATAAGGAGACTGTTTACTAAAGTGTGGACAGGATTAAAGGAAATTAGCAAACAATCTGGGTTTGCTAATTTGGGCAAAATCCAAATTGGGGTTTGGTGAGAGGTGAGAAGAAGTAGTTAAGAGGTCTTTTTTTACTGTGGGTTTGCTATAGCACTCTACTGAGGGCAACAAAGTGAGACTCTGCCACACACACACACACACACACACACACACACACACACACACACAAAAGATACTGAGCATGATACAAAAAACCCCCCAGGGCCCTGTGTTTAGCAAGGCAGTCAGGGTCAGTAGTAAAGTTTAAAGGTGTAAGTAGTGGAACCACCAAGCAGACATGTTCAGACCAGGTTTACTGAAAGGAGTGGGTGACCCACCTGGGCAGTGCAAAGGTGGCTTCTATGCCAGAGGGGCAGTTGGAGATCCCTTTTATATGTGGCTATAGCGAGTGGGTAAATTTCACAACTTGCTGGGAAGGTTAGGGGCCTTTGTCTGGGGATCTTCTGGGGGTGGGGCTAACCAGATCCTTTGTGTTTTGTCTTAGGAGGGGAAGAGGAGAGGAGGAAAGGGTTCTGTATGGCTGCATTAGGCCCCACAATGAAAGTCATTACTACTCCAGAAGGCGCAAGAAACAGAGGTAATAACCCAAACACACACACACAACAGGAGATGTATTCTTCAGGGGACAAATTCAGCCAGCCTGTGACAACCACCAGGAAGAAAGAAGGAGAGATGAAGAACACGTATTCACGGCTCGGCACCTGTGGCTCAAGTGGCTAAGGCATCAGCCATATACACCTGAGCTGGAGGGTTCCAATCTAGCCCAGGCCTGCCAAACAACAATGACGGCTGCAACCAAAAAATAGCCGGGCACTGTGGTCCCAGCTACTTGGGAGGCAGAGGCAGGAGAATCACTTGAGCCCAGGAGTTGGAGGTTGCTGTGATCTATGATGCCATGGCACTCTACCCAGGGTGACAGCTTGAGGCTCTGTCTCAAAAAACAGAAAAAAAGAAGAACATGTCTTCACACTCCTGCCTTCTCATCTCCTGATCATCAGCCTGGCTGAACCCCAAGCCAGAAGAGCACAGCTCAGTGATACAGCTCATTAAGGTCAGATTCCTAAACTGGTATGTTCCTCTGGGGCACAGAGAAGGGTGAAAAAAAAAGTAGGGAGAGGATCTGGAGGGAAACAAAAATGTATCCAGCAAAATATCCTTACTTATAAGGTCTAGCACATAGTTTCTGGGATAAGGGAACCCTTATTTACCAGGTATCATAGTTCTAAGTGTGGATTCTTGTGGAGTGATGACTTCCAAACTTTAAGACATGACCAATTAGTGAGTTTGTGAACTTAATAGGTTTCCTAGCTTTTTTTTTTTTAGAGATAGAGTCTCACTTTGTCACCCTCAGTAGAGTGCTGTAGTGTCACAGCTCACAGGAACCTCCAGCTCTTGGACTTAGGTCATGCTCTTGCCTCAGCCTCCCAAGTACCTGGGACTATAGGCACCCACCACAATGCCTGGCTATTTTTTGGTTGCAGTTTGGCCGGGGCTGGGTTTGATCCCACCATCCTCAGTATGTGGGACTTGGTCCCTACCCACTGAGCCACAGGTGCCACCCCTCCTAGCATTTTTTTAAGAAACAGAAAAGACCAACATGCATCTCATGAAATAAGGGTATTATCTCATAAATTTTGATCTTATGTATATGGGTACATATGTGTACGTGTACGTGGGGGTGTGTGTGTGTGTGTGTTTGTTCCCTGGATCACTATGTAAAACGTATTTCTTACTAAGGATCATGGTCAAAAAATGTTTGAAAGCCACATTGAAAAAACTCTTTTTTTTTTAGAGACAGAGTCTTACTTTGTCACCCTCGGTAGAGTGCTGTGATGTCACAGCTCACAGCAACCTCCAACTCCTGGGCTTAGGCGATTCTCTTGCCTCAGCCTCCCAAGTAGCTGGGACTACAGCCACCTGCCACAACGCCCGGCTATTTTTTGTTGCAGTTTGGCCAGGGCTGCGATTGAACCTGCCACCCTTGGTATATGGGGCTGGTGCCCTACCGAGTGAGCAACAGGTACTACCCCCTAGAAAAAAGGACTCTTAACTACTCCCTCTCACCTCTCACCATTGACTTCCCCCAAAATACTGACTTACAAGACTGCAATGACTCAGTCACCAAAGAGTGCTGGCAGTCGCCAGAAGCTAGAGGAAACAAGAAAAGATTATTTAGCCATTCAGTAGTCAATGGACATTTAAAAAGATTACTTTTAAAGGCTCTTCCCAGGATGTTAGCAGGTAGATGAGAGATTAGCTGACGCAGACCCATGAGTGAGGTATCATGAGAACAAGGAAGGCTTCCATACACCCAATTTGCACTCTGGCTTCCCTCATAATAATAATAATAATAGCTCCACACTGAGTGATGACTATTCACAGAAAACAATATGCAGATAATTTCTGTCCTCACAAAAATTCAGCGTGGTAATCATTCCCCTTGTTTTACAAATGAGGAGACTCAGAGTCAGAAATGACTTGTCTAAGTCACAGACCTAGTAAGTTATAGAGCCAGGTTGTACTCGTTTGATCTCCCTCTCAAAACAGAGGTAGTGCCACCTCAACAAAATATTTTGCTGTGTTGTCTACATCCAATTTCCCAGGGTCAAGTTCGTGGAAGGTAATCTGCTCCTTAAGCAGACTGTATACCATAGTTTGTACATATGGAAAATATGCACAATAAATTTTTCTAGATAGCATTCTGGCTTGTTTCTGCCAATTTGATTCCAAGGTCTTCTGCTTCACTTGGTTATTTCTTTTATAATTGCTAGGTTAAAACTAGATAGACGGTTTGGCGCCCATAGCACAGTGGTTACGGCACCAACCACATACACCAAGGCTGGTGGGTTCGAGCCCAGTCTAGGTCAGCTAAAGAACAATGACAACTGCAGGCTTGGTGTCTGTGGCTCAAGTGGCTAAGGTGCCAACCATATACACCTAAGGTGGTGGGTTCAAATCCAGCCTGGGCCCGCCAAACAACAATGATGGCTGCAACCAAAAAAAAAAAAAAATGGCCAGGCATTGTGGCCGGTGCCTGTGGTCCCAGCTACTTGGGAGGCTGAGGCAGGAGACTCACTTGAGCCCAGGAATTGGAGGTTGCTATGAGCTGTGATGCCACAGCACTCCACCCAGGGGGACAGCTTGAGGCTCTGTCTCAAAAAAAAAAAAAAAAAAAAAGACAAATGCAACAACAGCAACAACAAAAAAATAGCCAGGTGTTTTGGTGGACGCCTATAGTCCCAGCTACTTGGGAGGCTGAGATAAGAGAATGGCTTAAGCCCAAGAGTTTGAGGTTGCTGTGAGCTATGACACTGCGGTACTCTACCAAGGGTGACATAGTGAGACTGTCTCAAAAAAAAAAAAAACTAGATAGAAGAGAGGCCAAAGGGTACACTTAATGCTAGTATGTTAACACAGGGTGTCACCTTAAATCCTATGTTGACAATAAATTACATCACAAAATCTTAGGGTTATAAGTCTTGGAGATGAAAACACAAACTTTTTATGGACAAAGAAAAAAAATTGTGCATTTATATAACAGCCAACAAACTCATCAAGGCAGAATTGCTGCAATTCAAACAGATTTTTAATACTCTGTAAATTTTAAGTGGGAAGTAACTCCAAATTTATTTTGATCATGTGAACATTCTATTATAACACTTCCTTTATTATCTCCATTATTTTTCTCTTCTCAAGCATTTATATAGGAATCTAAGAAACCTTTTATTTGGAGGTAGTAGGACAAACTTTAAATAGCACTTTCCAGTTGTAGGATTTTGACATCTCACGATCAGACTATTAACCGGTTCTGAAGTGGTAATTCCATTCTACAAAATGAAAACTGAGACATTCACAGAAAAGCCTGTCAAGTCACACCTTTACACAAAGGCATGGTGGCTCATGTCCCTGATCCCAGCACTATGGGAGGGCAGAAGCTCAAGACCAGTCTAGGCAACATGGCAAGACCCTGTTTCTACTAAAAATAAATTTTAAAAATTGCCAGTCAATAGTGGTGACCCATGCCTGGAGTTCCAGCTACTCCTGAGTCTGAGGCAACAGCCTGACGCTCCAGGTTGCACAAAGCCATGATAACAACTGTGTACTTAAGCCCTGGACACAGAGCTAGACGCTGCCCAAAAGTAGTTAATTAAAGTGAAAGGGCTCGGCGCCTGTGGCTCAAGGCGCCAGCCACATACACCTAAGGCGGCGGGTTCCAATCCAGCCCTGGGCCCGCCAAACAATGACGGCTGCAACCAAAAAATAGGCGGGTGTTGTGGCGGGCGCCTGTGGTCCCAGCTACTTGGGAGGCGGAGGCAGGAGACTCGCTTGAGCCCAGGAGTTGAAGGTTGCTGTGAGATGTGATGCCACGGCACTCTACCCAGGGAGACAGCTTGAGGCTCTATCTCAAAAAAATAAATAAATAAATATAAAAAATAAAGTGAAAAAATGCTACCAAGAACTCCCGAAACACAGCGCAGTTAGTTCATTTGGTTTCTCGGGACATCTCGCTTCCTATACTAGGTCACTACCTATTTGGCTTCACGTTGGAAATCTGTCACAGGAGGTTTAAGTCGGGTAAGGTTTACACTGCTAAAATAAATGGCAAAGCGAAAGGCTAACAGGTAGGAAAAAAGCCATTCGGGGTAAGAGTGCACCACCTTTGCCCTCGCCCTCTCACACTCCACCTTAAATCCTCAACGCCCAGGAGCAAAGGGCAGCGAACTGAGAAGCACCGCCCCGAACCTCTGCCCACCGTCCGCCAACCCGAAGGCGCGGTCCCCGCCCACCCGCTGCGGAGCCACGCCCCCCGCCTGCCCCCGGGGCTTGGCTTTTACGACACTTTCCGGCCTGGTTTGCGGCTCCTGCTGTCGTGATTCGTCGGGCGCCTGTGCCCGGGAGGCGTGTGCGTGCTGCGTGCGGCTGCGTCGCTCCCCGGTGAAGGCGCGCATTCAGTGGTCGCGACCTCCTGGCTGGGATGATCCGCGCTCCCGGGGGAGGCGGGGAAGCTGAGCCGGAGCTATGGTGAGTGCAGCTTCCAGTCCGCGGCGCCCGCCGGCCTAGGCCCTGACCTCAGCTCCTGGCCTCGGCGAGTTGCAGCTGAGGTCGTGTTCCCTCGGGCAACTCTGGGAGGGAGGTCTTTGGGGCGTCGCGCTCCCCAGGAGGCAAGGCTGTTGGCTCGCTCCTCTTGGGTGTTTGTCTTCAAACTTCCTCTCCAGCCTCTGCTCCGCTGTCCCGGGCTTTGGGCGCTAAAACGTTACTTCCCTGGAAGTCAACTTAAGAGTCTGTCAAGGACTCGGACATTTCTAGAAACGCATCTGATATAACTGCCCTGCCTCTCCGTCCTTATTCCACTTTGTTCTTCGCTTCCTTTCCCGGTTGGTTCTTGCAAACATAGGTCTCTCCGCTTTCTGAACATCTTCGGGGCTTCTAATTGGAGACAGTAGGACGGTGAGGTGGGATAGTGCTGAAAGCGCGCCTTTAATAAATTAGTCTCCTAGTTTAGCCCACCCTTATTATTGACAATGTTTAAACAAATTTTACAGGGGCTGTTAGTGACAGTTGTTCCTTCTCTGGTAGAAACCTTAATTCCACTGCTCTTGATTGAACTTTATGTGACTTCATTTGCCCAAAGCTGAGAGAAGTTTTCAAAGGGAGGTTATCATCTTTTTCACTATTGTGGAAGAGGGCAAGTCGAGTTGGCCTCTTTTGAAGTGAAAAGTCCCATGCCTTTACAATGCATTCAGTATTAATTGCAGTAGTTTTAAAGGATTACTGGGCAGAATATTTTCACCTTAACACTTGTTTCTGGCTCGGCGCCTGTGGCTCAAGCGGTTAAGGCGCCAGCCGCATACACCTAAGGTGGCCGGATCGAATCCAGCCGGGCCTGCCAAACAACAATGATGGCTACAACCAAAAAATAGCCGGGCGTTGTGGCGGGTGCCTGTGGTCCCAGCTACTTGGGAGGTTGAGGCAGGAGACTCGCTTGAGCCCAGGAGCTGGAGGTTGCTAAGCTGTGATGCCACTGCACTCTACCCAGGGGGACAGCTTGAGGCTCTGTCTAAAAAAAAAAAAAACCACTTGTTTCTTCTCTTGAAATGCAACTTGTAATGAGTAGGGGATGGGATAATGGGCATAAGGAATGATGGATGTTACAGAAGTAAATGTTTACTCTTCTTTTTTCAGGCCAGTACAGTGGTAGCAGTTGGACTAACCATCGCTGCTGCAGGATTTGCAGGTTTGTTTATGGTTTAGGGGTGGAAATGAAGTGAGGAGATTGGGGATTTATTTATTTCTTCTGTTGCTTTTGGTTTTAGGTCGTTACGTTTTGCAAGCCATGAAGCATATGGAGCCTCAAGTAAAACAAGTTTTTCAGAGTCTGCCAAAATCTGTAAGACTTCCTGCACATTATTTTCTAATTCTTTGCTACCCGTGTTTTAAACATAGGGCCACACTTGAGTAAGGGTAAATTTCAAACATACAACGAAGTTCTAAGTGAGCTTAGCGCTTTGGGCCCCTTCTCTTGCTTCCACAAGGGGAATGTAGAATTTCTGAACTTTGTACTGGCACTACCATAAAAAAATCAAATGTTACACATGAAGAATTGGGGGTGGGGTCATTGTTAACTCTAGTACAGTATTATGAAAGCCATTGTCACTTTATTGTTAACATACTATCGACTTCAGCATCATCTGTCCGTATTCTTGCTTTCCTTCATCTGCCCTGCATCATAAGCACTCAGATATAGGGTTTTAAAGTGATCTCTCAACTATCTGACACTACAGATAAGCAAAGCAATCCTCAAATCCGTGTGTTACTCACAGGCCACAAGTTGGACACTCCTGCTAGAGTATAACTAGATGTTTTGATCAGATCTTCTATGACATACTTAAGAATTAATTTGGCTGTGACAACCTGCTGAATATTAATGTGATTAAATATAACAGAATAACAATAGACTTCATCAGTTCTGATACATGACATAACAAGATCAGAGGACCTGATAGTAAGATTTTTTTCTATACCTATCTTAAAGGCTTATTGCAAATACTTTGAACCATTTGTCTCAAAAGACCTTCAAGTCCTCTTCTTGAGTAACTTCTTGTTCTAAAGCATAGTTACATGTGAGGTCAGATTTTTATCTAGAATATGGCTAATTTGGAATGATCTTTCCTTCCCTATGGGAAGAACTGGCTTTCAGAAACTATTTTGTTTCCAGTATAGTTTACATTGGCTAGAAAAACAGGATCTGTTTCATGATCATTTAATTTTTTGCTTCTTAGATAAGATTTAGCTAGAGCTAAAGTACTATGGAAATTGCACTTAGAAGTTCTCTGAAATGTCTTAGTGTTTTTCTACAGATTGATTCTATAAACATTTATAGACTTAGAAACTTTAAGTTCATTCTATTAACCTTTCCTTAAAAATGTATTTCTTCTTTTTAGGCCTTTAGTGGTGGCTATTACAGAGGTGGGTTTGAACCCAAAATGACAAAACGGGAAGCAGCATTAATACTAGGTGTAAGGTAAACTAATTTACAATATTTTTTTTTCCTTTTTGGAGACAGAGCCTCAAGCTGTCTCCTTGGGTAGGGTGCCATGGCATCACAGCTCACAGCAACCTCCAACTCCTGGGCTCAAGCGAGTCTCCCGCCTCAGCCTCCCAAGTAGCTAGGACAACAGGCGCCCGCCACAATGCCTGGCCATTTTTTGGTTGCAGCCGTCATTTTATTTGGCAGGCCTGGGCTGGATTCGAACCCACCACCTTAGGTGTACATGGATGGTGCCTTAGACACTTGAGCCACAGGTGCCAAACCCTAATTTCCAATATTAATATTTTTCTACAACTCCAGAGCTATGAGGAAATGTAAGAAAGACTTTCCCTATGGCTTGGTGCCAATAGCTCAGTGGTTAGGGTACTGGCCACATACACTGGGGCTGGCGAGTTAGAACCCTGTCTGGGCCTGCTAAGCAACGACAACCACCACAACAGAATAGCCAAGCGTTATGGCAGGTGCCTGTAGTCCCAGCTACTTTGGAAGCTGAGGCAAGAGAATTGCCTGTGCCCAAGAGTTGGAAATTGCTGTGAGCTGTGATGCAATGGCACCCTAGCGACAGCAACATAGTAAAACTTTGTCTCAAAAAAAAAAAAAAAAATTTTTCCCTTTCCTTAACAATTAGAAGGGAGTTAGAGGTCCCAGGAAGATTGGCATTATTGGCTCCGCGCCTGTGGCTCAAGTGGCTAAGGCGCCAGCCACGTACACCCAAGGTGGCGTGGCAGGTTCGAATCCAGCACCAGCCCACCAAACAGTGACAGCTGCAACCAAAAAATAGCCGGGCGTTGTGGTGGATGCCTATGGTCCCAGCTACTCAGGAGGCTGAGGCAAGAGACTCACTTGAGCCCAAGAAGTTGGAGGTTGCTATGAGCTATGATGCCATGGCACTCTACCCATGGGGACAGCTTGAGGCTCCTGCCTTAAAAAAAAAAAAGATTGGCATTATCAGTTCTAATCATTGGAGCCTTCGGGTCCTTCCTTCAGTATACTTTTTTTTTTTGGAGACAGAGTCTCACTATGTCGCCCTCAGTAGAGTGCCATGGTGTCATAGCTCACAGTAACCTTAAACTTGTGGACGTAAGCAATTCTCTTGTCTCAGCCTCCCAAGTAGCTGGGACTATAGGTGCCTGTCACCAAATGCTCAACTATTTTTTGGTTGCAGTTATCATCATCGTTTGGTAGGCCCGGGCTGGGTTTGAACCCACCAGCTCCGGAGTATGTGGCTGGCGCCTAGCCGCTGAGCTATAGTCACCACGCCCGAACGTACAATTTTAAAGGATAAACATTCTCATAAAAGTCAAATAACATGACAAACTGCACATAAGCACTTTTCCATTCAAAGATAAGACTTCTCAACAGATTATTACAGTTCTCAATCTGGTTCTCTGTAAACTGACATTTTCTGTGGTGAAATTTCTCCTTCATTTTCAAATACTTAAACAAGCTTTTCCTTTCCATTAAAGGATTGTAATGAATATTATCAAATTCACCTACATTTTTGAGAATGCCTTAAGTTTTATTCTTTATGTTTTTGCCTTTTTTTTCTTAAGGAGCAAGTTTAGCTCCCAATTTAGAATATGCGTTTTCCTTAGCTTTTCATACTTTTATTAACTTGATAGTTTCACAATCTTTTAAATTGAACTTTCTGTACAATTTCTTGATATGATCCAGAAGTAGAATGAAGTAACTGATACCTTTTCCTTTTTTAATTAGCCCTACTGCCAATAAAGGGAAAATAAGAGATGCTCATCGACGAATTATGCTTTTAAATCACCCAGACAAAGGTAAGTGATCATTAAACTGATTACATGGGTAGTTTGTATGACTGTTATGAATGGAATAATTTTGTATCTTGTTCTTGACTACTAAAAGGGAAATGGCTAAACCTGTGTGAGCACTGTTTTCCATGCTGGATCCAATTTTTTTGACATCTTCAAAGAAATTGAGTGAAAACTTTGTTTTGAGACCTATAACTGGGATAAAATGTAAATTCTACTAGTGACAGATACTGCAAATTATACTGTTTTATCTACATTGATAACTAAATGTTAAAATTTGGCTGATAAAACTGAAATGTAATTTTCTCCCATCGAGTTTAGATACTCCAAAATGGAAATAACCTAGTGAGAATCTGAGATTTATTCATTTCTGATATATTTCTAAGCAACAAGCCATAGACTCCGTGTTCCAGTGTTCAAATCCTTTCACTTAGAGAGAGGAGGCCTTTCATTTGTTTGGTATTTTACCTCACAGCAGGGGTCCTCAGACCTTTTTAAACAGGGGGCCAGTTCACTGTCCCTCAGACCCCAGACCCCAGGACAAGTTGGCTGCTAAGCAGAACAGGCAGTGGCAGCAAAAACACCCAGCAGGCCAGATAAATGTTGTCGGCGGGCTGCGGGCTGTAGTTTGAGGATGCCTGCCTCACAGCATCTTTTACAAAATTTAGCTTGTATTATGTGGAGGGCTTCTGATTCAGTAGGTCTACAGTGAACACTACAAATTTACATATATATGAAGTTTCCTGCTGATGCTTCTTGCTGGGCCTAGCCATACTCTTGAGAATCACTGCTCCAGCCTATACCCTATAGACACTGTGAAGGGACACTTGATAATAGGAAAACAGAAAACTACAAAGGACAGAAACAAAGATATAAAGCAAACTGGAGTCTTTTCAACAGACTTAAGAAGCCTTTTGAGAATATTACAGTTTAAAAGTAACATGGTACAATAAATTGATGTTCATTCATGATTCGTAATCATGAATAGGCTAACTTACACTGTTACAAAAACACATACGATTTTTTTTTTTTTCCGAGACAGAGCCTCAAGCTATCCCCCTGGGCAGAGAGCTCTGGCACCACATATCACAGTAACCTCCAACTCCTGGGCTCAAGCAGTTCTCCGGCCTCTGCCTCCCCAGTAGCTGGGACTCCGGGCATCGGCCACAACGCCCAGCTATTTTTTCTTTTTTGGTTGTAGCCATCATTGTTGTTTGGCGGGCCTGGGCTGGATTCAAACCCACCAGCTCAGGTGTATGTCACTGGCGCCGAGCCTTTTGTAACATTTTTTTAAATGTCCTAAAAACGTATCATTTTTGTGGAAATCTTTTTCATAGAAATTACCTCATTTCCCATTGATCAAATATACTACCATATATTTGGTGATCTAGTTGCAGTGTCATTGTTTTCCTAAAAAAAAAAAAAAGTCTGCTAATTACCTTAGATAAGCATTGGGATCCTTGAGTGGGTTTTTATTGAGAATCCATATAATTAACTTCTTTCTTTCTTTCTATAGGAGGATCTCCTTACATAGCAGCCAAAATCAATGAAGCTAAAGATTTACTAGAAGGTCAAGCTAAAAAATGAAGTAAACTTATAATGAATTTTAAGTTCATATTAGTTTATGTATATGAGTGCCAACTTTTTATAATAAAATGCCTCAGAGGTTCAGTTTTTAAAATGATTTAGCATAAACTAAAGCCTTGGTATAATTTTTTTTAAATTTGAGGATTTTAAGTTAGACTATAGACAAGAATATTTGATGGACAAATGCAGACTATTGAATAGAAATACTGTTCATTACTCATTGCAAGTAAGTTGCTTTGTGTACTACTCAAGACAAAGTGAAGTGGACAGTCCTTGCTCTCAGCCTCCAGTCTGGTGGGAGACTGGTAAACTGGTAGTTAAAAAACTATGTGATGAATATTGTGATGGAATTAGCACAGGGTGTTGAAGTAGGGACTCTTAGTAGCATGAAAAGCCATTCAAACTGGCCCAGCTACAGGGAATCTTATATTTAAAAGTGAATTTAGGTATAATGATTTTGATCTAAAAAAGTAACCTGTGCATATATAATGTCACTGATAGAATTTAGTTTCATACATTAAAAATTCTTTTAACATGGCTCAGTGCCTGTAGCTCATTGGCTAGGGCACACACACTGGAGCTAGTGGGTTCAAACGTAGCTCAAGCCTGCCAAATGACAACTACAACCAAAAACTAGCCGGGCATTGTGGCAGGTGCCTGCAGTCCCAGCTACTTGGGAGGTTGAGGCAAGAGAATTGCTGGAGTCTAAAAATATGAGGTGGCCATGAGCTGTGTGATACCACGGCACTCTACCAAGGGCTACAAAATGAGACTCTGTCTCAGAAAAAATAAACAGATTTAACACTAAGATTTTGGAGTACAAGTCCTATTATTAATCAAGTATTTACATTGTATTTAGTTAGCCTCTTAAAAGATACTGACCATTTGCAAATTATTCCTCCAACTGGTTATTTTTTTTTGACACCATAGAAGTTTTGTAGTTATTAAAATCAAACAGTTGGCAAAACTAAAAACTTTAGTGCCCTCAATATCAACATATCAATCAACTAGGATTATTAGGAATTTATATATTGGGTAGTGCCTATGGCTCAAAGGAGTAGGGCACCAGCCCCATATACTGGAGATGGTGGGTTCAAACCAGACTCTAGCCAAAAACTGCAAAAAAAAAATTTATATACAAATACATTTAAATGACACTTGAAGGCAGATGACTCACTTATCTGCCTAACAAACATGTGTCTTAACTAGAGGCTCTGTATGCAACATCTGAGGTAAGCTAGCTAATCAGTATTCCCCACCAGAGGTATCGTGTAACTCTGAGTTGATAAATTATACTAACTACCATCCAGATTTAAAGGTCTTAACTGAGAATACAAAAACTTGAGGTAAAAATAGTGGATATAATAAGATTTATTGGCATTTTAAAGTAAGTACCCTTGTTTAAAATGTGATGAAGTCAGTTATGATTTTGTCAGTTATACTGCTTCTTGCTGAGCTTCTTGAGAATCACTGCTCCAGCCTATACCCTATAGACACTGTGAAGGGACACTTGATAATAGGAAAACAGAAAACTACAAAGGACAGAAACAAAGATTTAAAGAAAACTGAGGTCTTTTCAACAGACTTAAGAAGCCTTTTGAGAATATTGTGGTTTATGGAATCCCTTAACTTCTAAGGCTCTTGTGTACAAAAAATTTTTTTAGTTTAGTTCCGGGGCAAGTGGGCGTGAAGGTACAATTAGTTCTTGTTTGTTGTAGGTTTTTGTCCTATAAAGTTGCTGTGAATACTGAATTAGCAAACACTGAACCACTGTTCCTAGGGGAAATATAGCCAATATTATATATATTGGATATACTATATATACAATCATAATTTGTAGTATGATTATATATATTATAATATAGCTATGAGCCTGTGGTGACACTTTTGTCAGCTGATCTATAACTTTGTTTCACATGTTTCTGTTTAAAAACATGTTGTGTAACATGTAGTATCATTAACACAACCCACACCCAACACCACTGTAACTTAACCCTGATGCATCACATGCCCACTTCTGCTTGAAGAACACTACTAGGTGACACTTCACAACAAAAAGTGTAAGCATGATAGATCATAAAAAGGGTACTTGTTTTTGAGAGCTGAAACAAGACGGCAGAGCATTGCTTTGTTTTTGCACAGGGAGCGTTTCAAATTTTTGCCATTCTGTGCATTCACAAATGACCAGAAAATCATGTCAAATGTTGATTTTGGAGTTACAAATAAACTGTACTGAGTAGGCAAATTCACTGTAGAAGATCAACTGTATTTTGGTTTATCAACCTTTTTATTTCAGTCCTTTGGACTAATCAAAAAATGGTTCTGTGAACAAAAGCCTTAGAACTAAAAAGCTAAATTTTTAAAGTGTGATGGTATGATTATAGGCAGTCAAGCATGCCCAAAAAGGAAAACTATGTAGTAGGTGTAATACTGTGAAGTGTGTACTAGGACAGCCTCTTCTAAAACAGGTGCTGAGATAAAGGAAACCACTTTAATACTGAGAAGCAAAGTAGTGCATATTTTTCTTACCCTTCAGTCTTTCTGCAGGATTACCTTTTACACCTTTTACAAGTAGTTTAAAAAGGGAAAACTGAACATTTAAAAATGTCATCCAGATGAGGGCTCTAGATCATTGTATAGTTGCTTCCTTGTCTGTAAAAGGATAAATGGCCACTCTGAAACTATGGATTCTTCCACATTTTATGGCTAGGGAAACAAAAAGCCAGAGCAAATGGTTTCTAAGGTTATAGTTAGTAAAACTATGATTAAGGCCTGGGTGTCTTCTCCAATTCACTGTTTATTAGTTATCAAAAGGTGTTCTGGGAGGAATGCCTATCTGTAACTTTACTGTTAGATCCAGCATACTAGAGGTTTCTGTGTCCTTTAGCCTAGTGGTCCCCAAATTTTTTGGCACCAGGGACCAATTTCATGGAAGACCACTTTTCCTTGAGGGAGGGGGATGAAGGGAAGAATCTAACAGGAGTTGGAGCTCAGGCGGTGGTGATGCAAGTGATGGGGAGCTTATTAAGTGCAGAGGCAGCTTCTCTGTCACCCACCACTCTCTTGCTATGTGGCCCAGTTCCTGATAGGCCAGGGACCAGTAATGGTGTAGGTCTGTGGCTTGGGGATCACAGCCTTAGCCGCCTTCCCTTTTACCTTTAGGTCTTAAGCTACTGGCCTGGTGCCCATAGCTCAGTGGCTAGGGCAGCCACATACATAGAGGCTGGCGGGTTCAAGCTCAGCACAAGCCAGGTGAACAATGACTGCAACAAGAACAGCTGGGCTTTGTGGCAGGCGCTTGTAGTCACAGCTACTTGGGAGGCTGAGGCAAGAGAATCGCTTAAGCCCAAGAGTTAGAGGTTGCAGTGACCTGTTATGACACTGCACTCTACAGAGGATGACATAGTGAGACTGTCACACACACACACAAAAAAAAATCCAAAGCTACTGTATATAAAAAGTCTTTGTTGGTAATGAAAGGGTATAGTGGAGTTCTTCCACGTTTAATTTTAAGCCAACTCTTTGCTGTATTTTCAAGCCAGACATAGTGAGTGGCTTGTCTGATCTCAAGAGTATAAGACTAGCCTACACAAGAGAACCGTGTCTCTACTAAAAATAGAGCTGGGCAGTGTGGCAGATGTCTGTAGTCACAACTACTTGGGGGGCTCAGGCCAGAAGATGGCTCAAGCCCAAGAGTTTGAGGTTGCTGTATATGCCAGGGTACTCTACCCAGGGAAAGAGTTAAGACTATCTCCAAAAAAAAAAGTGTTTTCCAAATGATGAGAGAACATACACAACCATTTTAAATGAAGAGAATAGTTATTCAGATCACTATTCTAGAAATATTTGAGATCCCTTGTTTGAAAATGGGTGGCATAAGTCCATACCTACATATTCTGCTGATTCTAGAAGTTTGGTCGCATGGTTTTCTCTGCCATCAATTTGCTCTAAATTACAAGAAACAAGAGGATAGAAGGCAGCTAGAAGCAAAACCACAAAGAATTAGAGAAAATTGGGAAAGTAAGCTTAACGTAAGGTAAAATACTAAACTATGCCACACTCTAAACTCTATGTATATCCCACCTTAAAACCCTCCAAAGAAATATTTAAAATGAAATCCACTCAAGCACAACATTTAAAGAGTTAGTAATTTAGACCAGAATGCTGAGACCTGCTTCAGTTATGAGAATGTGCAGGGCATCTTTTCTGGTTGACAGTGACCTGTAATGTTTGGCAATTCAGAAACCTATTGCATTTTGAGTGGAGGTGATCCTCTGAACATACTAATTCTGATGAAAATTTAGAACTTGGTCCAACACTTCAGAGAACAGCATAAGCTGAGAAACTAAATATGAGGTAAGCAAAAAGTAAGAACCATTATTTAGAATGAATGCTGTACTAGTTTTATTACATAAAGACTCCTGGACTGAGACGAACCTGAGTAACAGAAAACTTCAATGACCTAAGCTCTGCTTTTTGTTGTTGGCTGTTGTGTAGTGTTGTCAATCTGCTTAGAGGCAACTGTTGCCTTAGCAACAGGATATAGGAAGAACTTCTATCCTGTTGCCTATTATTCCTGACTCAATAATAGAGTAACAGTTAAGTGTTGATATAATCTGGAACATGTTAACACTTGCTACCTTTGTGCTGTTTGACTAGTGAAATCTGAAACGTGACGTTTATGTTTTTCTTACAACCTGAAAACAGCAAATTAGTTGAAAAGGGAAACTCAAAGAGGTTGAAGTTCCAGGCAACTGTTAACACACTGCTTACCAGTTAACATGAATAGTTTAAGTAAAACTGTCAATCAACAATGTGTTAAAAGTTTAAGAGGCGCTAAGTGATTAAGGAAGAATAAAATAGGCTGAATTTGAGAAAACTGGGAACTGAGACTGAGAGAAACAAATCAGGGAACAGGTACTATGTTAAGTATAAACTAGTTTATCTGGGAAAAACTACTGGAAATTATCTTTTAATGAAAATGACCTTTATATTAGAAAAATGTGTAGCAGATACATTTCACTATTAATCCAATAAAAGGATACAAAATATTTTACCCAGAAAAGGACAATACCCATCACCGAAATACAATGGAATTCAAGGATCGAATTAATGGGGCTACTGAGACTGAGGAAGTCAATGAAAGACTTATTCTGCCTTTGTTTTACCTTTAGATTGCATTCAGAATAGTTCCAAATGGCTTGCATGGATACATAACACAGAACAATGCCCATTTGGTTCAGCATATACTTTTTTTTTTTTTTTAAAGAGACAGAGTCTCGGGCAGCACCTGTGGCTCAAAGGAGTAGGGCACAGGCCCCATATGCTGGAGGTGACGGGTTCAAACCCAGCCCCCCCGCCCAAAAAGAGTCTCACTTTGTCACCCTTGGTAGAGTGCTGTGGTGTCACAGCAACCCCCAGCTCCTGGGCTTGGGTGATTCTCTTGCGTCAGCCTCCTGAGTAGCTGGGACTACAGGCACCCACCAGATGCCCGGGTAGGATCAGCATATACTTTGTAACAATTCTTGGGCATCTGCTTAAGTGTTACCCAGGTCTGACACATGACTAGACTGCAACTGTATTAATAGTGGAAGGGCCTTCAGAAGAGTTCCAACTAGTCCAGCCCTTCTGGTTGGTTAAGAATGAAAACTACAGAGAAAAACTTAGAACTAAAACGGTGGCTCCCAATTCTGTATATTTACATAAAGCATCTTTAATAAACAAATTGCTTATACAGCTAAATTAGTCTTTCCAGGGGAATTTTTAGGTGCCTCAGTACTACAAAGAGTAGTATAGAAGATAGATGAATCTGAATCTAAAGTGATCTAGTGATAAAGACTTTTGAAAAATATTTTCTTATAGATTATATATGCCCTCATCATCATCCAGTAATTAGGGGTTTTCTGGATGTTTGGGTTCTCTCTTCCATTTCTATTTCTTAAAAATCTGTAGTTAGTTTGAACCATAGGAAATCCAAGTTGACCCTTTTTGACCCACAGACATGTTCATTTCCTATCATTCAATCTATTGGACTTATCTCAACCAGCAGTAGAGTGCAATTCACATTAACACCACTTGCCAGAAGTCTGACTAAGTAGATTAAAATTATTGCTTTATTGTAAAAGTTCTGCAAATAAAACCCAAATATTAACACAAGTTAATCATGGGTTGTGAGCAACTATAATCAATTTAGGCACTGTACACACTAATAAAGGACTAAAATTTTTAAATAGGGGCTCAGCAAATTCACTATGAGATCCTTATAAAAAGGTCCAACCCTTATGTTATAGCAAAAATAGGAAGATAGAGGTCTTTTTAAGAATCTTTTTTCCTGTTGGAATTTTGCCAAACCCAACCCCATACATTTAATTCCAATCTCAAATTCCTTGAAACCTTCTGGAAGAAAATCTAGGTGTAAAACTTTCCATTACTACTTTCATAGTTAGTTGACACAGGACTTAGGCATTATAGCCAAATTTATAATTAAAGTGTCAATCTGTTTGCAGAGGACACAAATATTATCATTTACCCAAGCCAAGTATATTTAGTCAACATTGCAAACTCTATAGACAAATTGCTACCATTATACCTGTGACTTAGTGCAAAGGTAAGGGAACCCAGCCACAGAAGACCAAGCTAACGTGAATGGGGATCTGCTATTTGACTCCCGCCACAGCTTATTGTTTCTCTCATCTCTATCCTTTTTACTTACCACCTACAAGTTCTAAAACAATACATTTATTTAAGCAGCCTCCCTCCATCTGTTCTAAGCAATGTCTCAGGTAAGTTTCCATGAACTCACTAGTTTGATGTACCGCTTCTCTTAATTCCACATTAAAATGCATGATTATTTTAAATTAAGATTTCTGTAACTCTATCCCTACAGTACTTTTACTAATGTTATCTGACCTGTTACCAAAGATACCATTTTGCAGTAGTTTTAAGCCCTTTTAAGGCTTAAAAGATGATGCCTCAACCAAGAATCCTATGCCTCCCAAGGTCTCAGAAAAAGCAGATCATTTGTACCTCCACATAATCTCAGCTCTCTACTTCATGATTCAATTCAGGTTCAGTTATCTGAGCTGTACAAGACCTTACAGAATACATTGTTTTGCCTTCGTCTTTGTTTAGTGTATACTAGCAGTTCTCCCTTAGTGACAGTTCCTCTAACAAAACCAACAGCAGAGACGGACCCCTCTCAAAACAAGTTTGGGAGGCTCCCTGAATTAACTGTAATTAGTTACCTCTGGAGAGTGGGTTTTTCATTTATATTCCTGAATCTGAATATGTCCTGTTTTTAAAAAACAAAGCCCTGATCAGCACAACTCTGTAGTGCATATTTCTTAAAGGACAAAACATTAGGTTTGGTCATTTTGGTCATTTGTAATGAACCCATATTTCTTATAAGTTATTAAGTACTGCTATTCCAATGAATTGGCTTCAGCCACACTTACTTTAAAAAGTAAGGTTTTTTGCTCCTTTCCCGTGCAATCAAAAACATTATGGAAAAAGAATTTTAGTGAATCTGTTCTACATGGGAAAAAAGGAAAAATCACTTTTCTAACACATTTGTCAACTTAGGGATTAAAATTCTTCTGATACCTTATAGTTAAGTTGTAACCCAATTATACAAAAGAACTAAAAAGGCCAATTGTTTGACTTATTTCTGGAACTTTGATGGATTTTTTAAGAATCAGAATAAATTTTTAAAAATCAGGATAAGAAAACTATTTGATATCTAAAGTGCCGAAATCACAGTGTTCACACCATACTTCAAAATTCTCAGTTATCAGAAACCATTTAGAAGGTTTCTGGAAAAACCACATTAATACCAACACATTTGAACCTCAATTAGAATAAATTTGAAGGCTAGGGTTATATACACACTGACCTGGCAAACTTTGCATTTTTAACTACACCCTAAATTAACCTTTAGGTCATGTAAGTTAAAATTACAGCATTTTTATGCACATAAACATTAACACAAAGTGTTCAGCCCATAGTTCAGTGGCTAGGGTGCCAGTCACATACACCAAGGCTGGCAGGTTCAAACCTGGCTGGAGACAGCTAAACAATGACAACTGCAACCAAGATATAGCCAGGTGTTGTGGCAGATGCCTATCCCAGCTACTTGGGAGGCTAAGACAAGAGAATGGCTTAAGCCCAAGAGTTTGAGGTTGCCATGAGCTGTAATGCCATGACACTCGACCAAGAGCAACAAGTGTCTCAAAAAAAAAAAAAAAAAAAAAAAAACTTTGTACATAAAGAAGACCAGATGCCAAATTATAAATATAGGTTACTCTTGCTCAGTGGTTTATGTATTATAAAGCAAACCCTTTTGTAGGTCCACATTTATTTGACCTCATAGTTAGCTATATAAATTAATGCATTGCTGTTTACTCTAAAACATTTTTTAAGTTTACTTCGCAAACATAAGTTTGATAATGATTTTCAATCATTGGTATGAGACTCTTCAAATGAAATTAGTTGCTTGAGACTCTAGAAGGAAATTTATTGGCCTAGCACTTAAATATAGCTCATCATACTTTTTAAATAACTAAAACCAAGGTAAAAATTCTCGCTTCTACCGCCACTGCCTTCCAAAAAGTAACCTTTCATTAGAATTTTGTAATGAGGCTCAGAGCCTGTGGCTCAATCAGCTGGGGCACCAGCCACATACACCTAAGGTGGCAGGTTCGAATCCCCAGCCCGGGCCCGCCAAACAACAATGATGGCTGCAACCAAAAAAAAAAAAAAAAAAAAAATGGCCGGGCGTTGTGGCGGGGGCCTGTGGTCCCAGCTACTTGGGAGGCAGAGGCAGGAAACTTGCTTGAGCCCAGGAGTTGGAGGTTGCTGTGAGCTGTGATGCCATGGCACTCTACCCAGGGGGATAGCTTGAGGCTCCGTCTCAAAAAAAAAAAAAAAAAAAAAAGAATTTTGTAATGAAAGATTTTTTTTCTCCCTGGAAGCAAATGCATTATCAATTCCCAAAGCCATCTATTCTAATAATCTCAATTTTAAGTGTTAAGGTTTCAAAGGATTCATTACAAAATAATTACATAGCCAACTGACACTTTAATGCTATTTATGAGAAAATATAGATGCTTTTTAAAAAGCAATCAAAGCATACTATTCTAGGCCTATAAATACCTCTAACTATTCCAACAATTGATGTAAAAAGTAGAAAGTTAAAAATCAGCAAATGGAAGATCAAAGTTTATTTACTACCTGCATACAAAAACATATTGCACATCAAACAACCAAAAAAATCAAAAAAAAAAAAAGAAAGAAAGAAAGAAAGGGGGGCGAAAAAAAGAAAGAAAAAAGGGAGAGGAAAGGAAAGAAAGAACAGAAAAAGATACTCTACCAAAGACTAACATGGAGTTTATACAGAACAAACCTTCTGGAAATTGATCTTTTCAGTAGTTCAGGTTATGTCTTGAATGGACATGACTAATTCAGCTTAGTGTTTTAAACTAAAGCTATGTTTGATTTTTAAATACTGTACACTTTAATAAATAAACCAAACAAAGCCTCAAGGTAGAACAGTCACTGCCAAATATCACCCAGTGTCCCTGCAGATGAGAGTTATTTAACAAATGTATTCCAGTGGTCTGCAGATAATCCTCTACATACAGCATTTAAAAAACACATTAAAACAGACCAGTTTCCAGACTAAACTAATGAAGAAATTACAATTCAGTGCAAAATATTTTAGACTGCATTTCATTCTAGTTTTCCTCAGGTGAAGAAGTGGTTGCATATTAAAAATGTAACAAAAGCAGCTAATGCTTCCATAAAGAATATTACCATAGGGATCCCATCCCACCCACCTCCCCCCATCTCTGCCATATTTTGAAAACAAAATAACATTTCCTATAGCCAGCAACTTTTTTTAATGTTACATATACTATTCTCAAGGCACATCTGATGATATATTTTATAACACAGTAGGTGTCAAAGTATGTTTAACATATGATTTCTTCAGGATCCCTCCCCTTTCTGAATTCCAAATGGAGGAACTGAAAGTGCGATGTAAAGACTGGCGATCCATATTCTATCTTTGGCAAGCTTGTACAAGCGCTATTGTAAATGTAATGTAAAAGAACTGTAAACTAGGAACTTCTTCAGTTTATGAAACACCATTCAGGACTGCTGCTTCTTGAGTGTTTTCTTCTTTTAACGTATTAATCTTTTCTTCTCCTGGAGTACGCTGTAGCTTAGCAATTTCATCGCCAGAAGCACTAGTTGGGCCATTTATTGCCTTTTCTGAAGGACCATGCTCTTCAATCACATCTTTTGCCTGCCAAAGGGAGACAACTTTTTCAACTTCTTTATAAATGAAATCTATAGCTGAGGAGAAAAATAGCTATACAAACATAAGCTAATAAAAAATTTCAGTTTCATATGCCACAATGGATCAAATAATTAAAACTTTCTTAAAATTCCAAACAAATACCAATGTATTCTGCTCTCTGGGTCTTTTCTTATCCTATTAACTTAGCAGTGCACAAACCGCAAGAAGCATCTGTACTGTTTAATGAAACCTGTACCCAATTTTAAACCACTGAAAAGCTCACCATGTAAATGATATAAACAGTTAATACCTTAAGTAAAACAAATAATCACCTATTTTACTCACCTTTTTTTGAAACTAAGTTTATATATCAAATTCCTCAAAAGCATTTAAAAGAACTGAAATTTAAAGAGGTACACAACCTACTCCCCAAAATTAAACAAAAGTCTCTATGCCCAACATCTATGGGCTAAATGAATTTTATAAATGCTGCTTAAAGTTCTAACTGAAAAGTATTTCAGGCTCAAGCATGCATATCTTTAGTTACTTGGGGCAAAGTACAAAATCAAGAGTTTCTTCTTTAAAATATTTGTCTACTTGTGGAAACAAGTGATCATACAGTAAGTTAAGAAGTGAAAAAAAAAATAAAAATAAAGCTAAACCATATTTAAAAAAAAAAAAAACCTACAGGTTAAATTCTCCTTACCATTTCTTTCTTGTTTTTAGCCAAAGTTTCCCTTGGGAGGTTTCTTTGTCTGCTCTGAGACTCAGCTCTAGAAATATAATCTGCAACTGTGACTGTTAAAGATGAGAAAAAAATTACAGGTGTTGAAAAATATTTCTAAAGTTTATTTATGGATTAAGAGTAATTTAACTATTAAACTAGTGGTGGGTCACCCAATTTCAAAATTTTCTAAAGCTGGGTACCACCTCCAACCAAAAACAAAGCTTGAAAAATCTGCCTGTGATTTTAGTACTGACAACAGAAAATTTCATGCTTGAGATTGAGGAAGTCCAGGCTAAAGTCCTCTCTCCCAAGAATCCAGTTTTGGGCTTCTACTTGAGTCTAGGTTGTAGGGTAAATTTGGTGTACAAACCCACAACCAATCAGAAAACACAGATGCCGTGTTCTAAGCCCAAACAGTGCTTGCAAGTATCAGAGGGTGAGAAATGGGATATATTTGGTATAAACCATGGTCTGATTTATTTGAAAATTTTAAAATTTACTCAAATGTAAGTTTTGCTTAAAAAAAATTTCCTGGTATGGTATATTATATGGCTCTTTAACATTTCACACTAAAAACCATTCTAAAAGATCAAAATAAGAAACTAAAGATGACAGACCACCACTTTAAAATGTGGACACTGATCATAGTGGGAAAGGGGCTAGAATAAATACAGTGACAATCCACCCCCACCTTTGCCAGTCTTGCTAAGGACTGATTAAAAATTTGTGTTTGCAAAGAAGTGGTAGTAGTAGGTAAGGGGAAAACTAAGCCAAGCTAACACTCTCCTGCCAACCCAAGTATAAGGTAAATGATCTCTGTTCTACCAGCTTTGTGGGGTGGCCACATTCTATAACTCAATTCTCTCTCTTCAAGAGCCTAAAGTATAGAAGTCACTAAATTAAAGGAATTAATTTTGTCCCAATTATTGTTCACCATGAACTGGTTAACAAAATCCCTGATATATAAAATATAGTATATTTTTTAAATTACAGGAGCAAATTAATTGTGTAAAGAATGAAAACTCAAGTAAATTTTCAATTATTTATTTGAAGTCACTAGGTACAGGGAGAATGGGCCAATCAGGTTCAAATTACGTAAAATAATCACTTTTATATGTAAAAAAAAAAAAGCTGGATAGTGTTTAGAATTCATTCTTAATTATGAATGAACATACTAACACTTTCATAAGATCAAAGACTTACATCAATCTTTTAAAATAATAAGTAAACAACTCATTTCAGAACTCACATCATTTATCAGAAAACCACTAAGGATGTTTCAAGTCTAAAACTGCCTTTTCCCTTCCAAATTATAAGAAACTCAGCGTGCCCATTTTAAAGTTTTAAAAACTGTCATTTTTAAAAGTTCATTACTAGGGCGGTGCCTACAGCTCAGTGGGTAGGTTACCTGCCACGTACACTGGGGCTGGTGGGTTAGAACCCGGCCAGGGCCTGCTAAAACAATGACAACTGCAACAACAACAAAAATAGCCAGGCGGTTAGTCAGGTGCCTGTCGTCTCAGCTACTTGGGAGGCTGAGGCAAGAGAATTGCTTAAGCCCAAGAGTTTTAGGTTGAGCAGTGACCTGTGATGCCACCACACTCTACCCAGGGCAACGGAGGAAGACTCTGTTCCCTGCCCCCACCCCTGCCCAAGGGAAAAAAGTGCATTAGTAACGAACCTTTAAATAGAATAATAGTTTCCAATATAGGAAAGAGGCAGATTATGAATCCCCTTAAATATATTATGTCTAAATCTATGGTAGCAAAATCCTTAAAAGAATGAGTCTACCCACAGATTAGAAACCAGCATAATGAATGCCGTCTGGTTCCTTAGTTCAGGCCTCAGTGGCACCTGGGGAAACTCATCTACTGGGAAACCCTGCTGCTAAACTTAAATATTTGTTGAAACAGTTCTTCAAACCCTTCATCCTTACGTACATACATCATACTTTGATTCACTTATCAATTAAGAGGCACTCAGCTGGAATCCTCCCTCCCCAAATGAAAGGGAGCCAAAAGAAACCTCAAAGAAAAACCTGTTTATAGCCAGTTTTAAAAGGTCAATACCGTCTAATAAAATATTGAGGAAAAAACAGACCCTCTGAATAGCATAATCTGTACTCTGGAATTTCCTCTAAGGGGTCCAAGTTAATAAACTGGACATTGGTATATTCTCATATTCAAAGTGTAGCAAAGAACATGCACTGTTTAACTTACACCAAGAGCAACAAGAAATAGTGAGCAAAAATATTAACTTTAGATGGAGACTCCTTGACTAGAATTGCTGCCAGGAGCAAGAAGAAACAATTTTATCCTTATTCTGCAAACCCTATCTTCCTATCTCTTGGGGAGAAGGAGCAAGTGAGGAGATGCAAGGAGTTTAAGAGAGGAAAAGTAGTAATCCCAAAGAACAAAGTTAAAATAGGAATAGATCCAAGTATGGAATACAAATCATTGCCAAATTATTGAAAACTCCTAACTATTCATATTTTGATTAATACTATGTAGAAACTACTTCCTCTTCCACAACAAACCCCACTAAATCATTTTTCAATGCTTGTCGACTTTGCAATAAACCACCATACATCTAGTTATGTCATAATTTATTCTGTTAAAGCCCATATTGATAGCCTGAAATTTCTTATTTATAAAGCCAAAAAAGATATTCACTGCTCTGCCATCTTTAAAAAATGAAATATGATCCCTTTGTCTAAAATATATTTCTGGTACTAAAAGGGGGAAGGAACACATCTTCTGGACACTATTTTTTGACAGTATTTAATTCCTTTCAAAAATTCCAACTATCTTGTACTTTTAAGAATGGGAATTATTCCCATTCTTAATTCCCTCAACTAGTAACCAATAAACTTAAAATATTAAAGATGCTAGGATTTACACTATTTGGGAAAACACATGAAAGGATTGGTTTTGGAAAGAATGCAAAAATTGACTAGTTTGAAAGGGGTTTATTTCTAGTGCACACAATTTCTTCAATGTGAATATACACATCTCTGTACATAGGAAATGAAATTATGTTCAAAATAGTTCAAAATAATATAGACACAGCAAACAAGTTTCTTTGAAGTTACTAAAAATTATGACTACATAAAATAACATTCTAAAACTAAGTAAGTACTATTAATCTGAGTAGTTAGTAGGTGTAAGGGAAAAGGCATCACACTACAATAAACAAAGAAAAACATAACATGCATTCCTCTTATTAGGAAAAAGACTTTCAAGTATTTTACTCTTTTATACTTTTTTATAAGCTGTGGGTATTACAACTCCCACAAAAATGAGGTGCTGAATTCAGATACAGTAAAGCAGGCACCATGCAAAAGCTGCCCATTTTTGCCAATCAACTTCAATCACCATCTACAACATCGTCCCTGGGATGGCAGGCCCCATCTCAAGTGTGAACAATATGCCAGGTGAACGAAATAATGAACTTCTCAACAGTATTACCATGTAAAAAATTGTGACAAAACATTAGTTCAATTAGACAGGTTACTAAACAATTAAGTTGGGAAGAATGCATTTTCTTAGAAGTAGTAGTCTTATTAGTTGAATAAACAGTTTATGCAATGCAAATTTTGAATGGCTATGCACACATGTGTACATTTAAGTATAATATATTCAGAAAGCAGACACATGACATTTTTTCATGCTTGTGACCTGATGTTGTCAACAGGTTCACTCAAGTTACCTGGCTGTCTATCTTCTGCCTGACCCCTGAAACGACGCCTGCGGCTACGATTGCGTCGCTGGGGTTTTTTTTCACTATCATCTGTAATTGCAAAGTTTACCATGAACTATTCTGACAAAAAAAAAAAGAAAAAAACAAGAAAAACTTCTTCCCTTCAAAGATTTAAAGAAAAAGACAAACTTAAGCACCAAAGATAAAACATACATTACTGACAAGAAACAGACTTTTGTACCTTTAAAGCATTTAACAGTGGAAGTATGATCTAGAAATGAGGGTTTTAACTCATAATAAAAGAAAATCTCAGACTTAATATAAATTACATCATTCAGGATAGCGTTTTCCTTTCCAATAGTTTGGTTTATATCAAAGTTAACAACATTTTAGCCCTTTGAAAATTAATGCCTACTTTTGATATATACTCCTTCATTAGTGCCAGCTGTAGTTTTAAAGAGGCAAGCTGACAGGCAGATTTAGATTTGGACACAATAAAAGCATGAAGAAGTACCTTACAGTTTGGTATTTGTACTGATTTAAGGTATCAAAGGGCACTTTATAATAAACACTCCCAGTTTCAAGTAACTTTGACAATGACAAGTCTGAGAACTAGACATATAAGACAGACCAAAAAGCTAGCTCCCTTGAAGTAAACACTAAGAAAAAGTCAATCTGTGAATTGCATACTAGTGTTGGGGGGAAAAGCCTCATATAATAATATCATATAATTATATATATGGTTTCCCCAAATGCTTACATACCTAGCCCATTTTCATTAACTGAAGCAGTATCAGATTCAGTCATTCCATCCATCAGAACAGCATCTTCATCAGTCCTTCGTCTACGAGACCGCCTACGACGGTTAGTACTGTGATGAGATTCGCTGGCATCAGTGTCTGCAGTCTGATCTGATTCTGTATTATCAAGTAAGCTGTATGGATTGCTGTCTGGATCTTTGAGCACTATATTCATGTCAGAGGCAAGAAATATTTGTTTAAGAGGGCTGAAATTATAAATGTTTTCATCTATTTTGAACTATATCAATTAATGATAAACTTCAATCTCCCCCAATAAAAATGTCTTCAAATAAATGTTTTCTGTATCACTATTTTATCTGGAAAATAATAAAGATGATTAAATATGAAAAACTTTAAATGGTGATAAAATTCAAAGCAGAGGAGAAAAGATCTCAGCTTCCTAACACTTCGTTTGACTTGTTTTGAAAATATATATTAGGAAACAGTGTATATTAAATGACAATTTTGACATCTACATTTCAAGTTAATCTTGCCCCAAGGCTAGAAAAATAAAAGAGAAATAAATATTCAGCCAATATAAATAATTCTGGTAGCTCAAGCAGCAAAAGTACTAGCCACATACGCCAAAGCTGGCAGGTTCGAATCCAGCCCACGCCAGCCAAACAATGACAACTACAAGCAAAAAATAGCCAGGCGTTGTGGCAGATGGCTGTAGTCCTAGCTACTCAGGAGACTGAGGCAAAAGAATCGCTTAAGCCCAGGAGTTTGAGGTTGCTGTGAGCTGTGATGCCATGGCACTCTACCCAGGGCAATAGCTTGAGGCTCTGTCTCCAAAAAACAAAATTAAATTAAATTAAATAAATAAATAATTCTGAAACAAGACTTTGGTCACCTTTACTGAGTTCAAGGTGACTGCTGCATTTGTGGTGGTATTAACGGACTGTTTCCAAATAATACCTACACTCCATGACATAACAGAAATCTGTAACTATGAACTGAATGAAGTAATCAAAACAAGTTCACACAAAGCAGCAATTTAATGAAATGCTAACTGGTTATGAAAAGGAAAATGCTAAAACAAATGTTGACTAGTAGTACTCCATCTCTAGAAACAAATCCTAAAGGTAGACAAGGAAAAAATTGTAAGATATAATTCATAAGAAAAATATCCATCTTACCTATGAGCACTTAGTGCCTCCAACAATCAAATTATAGAAGAAATTCACCTAATCACAATTTTTCCTAAGTTTCCTCTGGTAACAGCTAGCATCTTTACAGAAAACACTAAGCTTATGCATCAATCATAAACACTAGGTAAAGGACAATTATTTTGCAGTTTAGAACCCTGGTAATGGTGCACAGTATACTAAAATATAAGAACTATTTCCCCATAAGCCTGCAAACTGAAGTCCTTAATGAATATTAATGTGGAACCAGAGATTTTTTTTTTTTAATTTTTGGCCAGTGCTGGGTTTGAACCCACCACCTCCGGCATATGGGGCCGGTGCCACCCCAGAGAGATCTTTTTAATAAGCCCCTAAATTTCACCCTGACTTATTTCAGTTTTTGTAACGTGTAAGCCACATTTGGCATATTAACATATATCCACATACCTTGTATAGTATATAAAATACCGCGAAACTTTATACAGGTATAACATTAAGAAAAGTGGTTTTCTCAAACTGGTATACAGTGTGTTAAAGTTATAGCCCAGATATAATCTAATTCATGTAGCCTCAGTAATTCTCTCTGCTAGCTCATTATGTTAACCAAAAACATCCTGACATATCCACTTAAAGCATTCAAATTTTTTAAAAGACACAAGTAAACAAGTACAAAGTTGTTTGTATACCTCAAATCTTTAGTCATTTTAACACTCTTCTTTACAGATGAATTCCTCAATCAATACAATTTGAGGAATTCACCCGTACAATTTTCTTAAAAAGTTGATTCCGTAATTTTTCCTGTACCCAAATTAGCATATAGTGTAACAATGAATAATTTCTAGTAAGTTTTCAATACTAAGTACACAAAAGTATTGTGAACTCTCTATACATTAGAATTCTCTAGGTCTGTCCAGCAAACATAACTCAAATTCTACGGAAATTAAAAAAACAATTCCAAAGCCCCCCTAATACTAAAGAGATGAACACCTGACCCTCAATATGAAAAGAATCAGCCAACTAAAGTTCTGACCTGAATATACCTTCACTGTGGAACACTCCATAGGGCTTTTTCCTTATATTGCTAAATGGTCTACAGTTTTCACCAAAAGCGTGAGTAGAAAGAAGAAACTTCCCATGACAGGTGGCCCTAGGAGATGTATTAACTTTTGTAAAGTTATACTATTTACAAAAAATGGATGCTGACATAGTATATCAAAGACTACCAGAACTGATGGAGGATTTGCCACCACGTGGTCCACCACGACCTCGACCCCCTGAAACACTTCTGCCTCTTCCTCCTGGGCGTCTCCTGCTGTCACGCTGATGTCGGCTGTCTCGGTCATCTTCTCCTGCCAATGACCAATCACTCAGCTCATCTTTACGCTCCGATTCTGTTTCAGAGGGGTTAGACAGCTCAGAATTTGTACCTTGGGAAAGAAGAAAGCAAGCCAATTATATTACCATTTTTAAAAAGGAGCCTGAAATTTTCAAAATTATTTCCTACAAGTTAATTAAATAAGCATAATGTCTAGATGCTTCAAAATAAATTGGAAATTTACTAAGGGATAATCAACTGTTAGTATTATACTAGTAGTACAAAATCCCACTAGTCAAAGAGAAATTAAAAAATAGGCTCAGCGCCTGTGGCTCAATCGGCTAAGGCACCAGCCACGTTCACCTAAGGTGGTGGGTTCGAATCCCCAGCCCAGGCCCGCCAAACAACAATGATGGCTGCAACCAAAAAATGGCCGGGCATTGTGGTGGGCGCCTGTGGTTCCAGCTACTTGGGAGGCTGAGGCAGGAGACTCGTTTGAGC
>CAUYQV010160350.1:0-21902 GCA_963574575.1 Galagoides demidoff | reverse complement strand
AGTGAACTTTTCTAGAACTAGAGTATAAATGTTTTAACACAATAACTAAGTTAATGACACAAAGTCTATGTTAACCAGTTTGATGAAAATATTTCAAACTGTATATGAAAACACTACACTGTACCCTATGTTTGCATTAATGTATACAGCTATCATTTAATAAAAAAAAAAAAATCCTTTGCTTCTAATCAGTAGCATGTGTCAAAAGCACATCCTTAATTATTTTATAAACATGCCTCTCTCTAGACATTTCACCAAGTGATGTATTCATTGTATACCAGTGGGGAAGCCACACCTGTCTTTTTTTTTTTGTCATTGTTGTTTTCTCGTGAGCCATCTTGTTAATCTCAAGGAGGTTACTAGGAACTACCTTAATAATATCAGTGGTGTTATTCATAGAAAAACAACTGATTCAAATATATGTTAAAATCTTTTTTTCTAATTTTAATTTATTTTCAATTTTACTTTCACAGTTTTGACATGAGAAACAGATATCCCTTTCATCATGCACATCCCGGAATTTGTGAATTCTATTTCCTGTCTGCAAACCAACCCATTCACTTCTGAGGTCATGTTCTTTTACCTTGTGTTATATCAAGTACAGCCATAGTTACTGATGTATGTTAACACCATCCTCTTTCACAACAATTTTGCCTGAATCTACAGACTTATTCTCTACATTCTATTTCAGGGACAGCAGTGCACTTTTATGCGCATGAGATATGTTCCAAGATTGCCAAGATTGCCTGAAATGGCAGAGAGTCCTCCACCCGATATTTCATACTATGATTTTTTTTGTATACATATATACCTATGATAAAGTTTAATTTATAAATTAGACACAGTAAGATTTGCAACAGTAACTGACAGTAACATAGAAGAATTGTAACAATATATTGTAAGAAAAGTTATGTGAATGTGGTTTCTCTCTCTCAAAATACATGTCTAACTTACTGGGCTATGCTCACCAATTTTTGGATGGTGGTTAACAGAAACTGCAGAAAATGAAAATGCAAGGATGGATGGTACCTCGGGCCTTAATCCTAGCACTCTGGAAGGTGGAGACAGGCAGACTGGTTGAACTCAAGAGTTCAAGACTAGCATGAGTAAGAGTGAGACCCCCATTTCTACTGCAAATAGAAAAACTAGCTAAGTGTTGTGACAGGTGCCTGTAGTCCCAACTACTTATGAGCCTGAGGCAAGAGGATTGCTTGAGCTGAAGAGTCTGAGGTTGTTGTGAGCTATGATGGTGCCACTGTATTCTACACAGGGCAACATTAGAGTGAGCCTCTGTCCCAAAAAAAAATAAAAAAATAAAAAAAATAAAGTGAAATGCAGAGAAGGAGGGAATACTGTAGACAATTGACATGACAAAATACAAACAGCTATGAGGGAGTTTGCATATGCACATAACAGCTGTGTCAAAACTGCCACCAGGACATCAGTGGGAGTAAGCCACCATCCCACCTTTCAATGTTCCATGTGAAAAAAAGTGCCTTTAAATTTGCAACAAAATGTGATGTGTATAAACACACACACACACACATTAACCATGGAATACTAATCAGTCACGAAGAAGGATGACTTAAAACCTCTTGCAAGAATTTGAATGGAACTGGAGACCATTCTCTTAAGTAACTAAGCAATGGAAAAGCAAACATCTCATGTACTCACTATTGAACTGGAACTGACCAGTGAGCAAACACACATGTGAGTAGAGGGAATAAAAACTCAGTGGAGGTCCAGCAGGGTGGGGGCAGGGAGGGATGGGCAAAACCTTACCCCATGGGTGCAGTGAACACTATAGCAATGGGCACAGTCACAACCATTACTCAAGCATTACAAAAGTAATGTATGTAATCAAAATATTTGTACCTCCATAATACTTTAAAGTAAAATAACAAAAATAATGAATGTTTATTGAGCAACTACTATGTGCCAAACATAGTTATAAGAATGGTTTCGTCAAATGTTTCTCAAATGCATAACAGGGGTCATTATTTTTTTTTAGCTTATGATAACTAATTCCCTGTTACTTGCTGCTCAATTCTTACATTAATCTTAAAAGTTCTAGGATTGCTTTCGTTCCCTTAGCAACCAACTTCTGTAAGCAATTTTTGTACTAACTTCTTTTTATTGTTGGGGATTCATTGAGAGTACAAAGAAACAGGTTACATGGATTGCTTTTGTTAGCTAAGGACACTCTTATAATTGTGTTCTGCCCCCAAAAGATGAATCACACCCCTTGAGCCCCCCAACCCCTCCCTCCTTCCCTTTCTTACCTCTCACCATCTGCCACCCCCCACTGTGTACTAACTTTTAATAGGTTATATCATGGTAGAAACCATCTTTCAAATCTTAGTGAGTTACAACTAACGTTCCCATGCTGGCCTACAGGTCAGCAGTAACTTTGTTCTAAATGTCTTCTTTCTGAGACCTAGACCAGAGGAGCAGATTCTACCTGAGATATGTTATCCTTATAGGACAGGGGAAGAGCAAGGGCAGAACTACCTGATAGCTCTTAAATTTTATGTCATGGGTGGCATATGGCACTTACATTCACATGTCAAAACTAAAGCAAGTCTCACTCATACTAAGGTAGAGATGTTTAATATTCTCCCAGTGTATAATGCAATCTATCCCAGATTAGAAATAAGATATTCATATTCCATCCATGGGGGTATAGAATGAAATGATTATTTCCTAAACTTACTTAAGACAGTATATAATATTCACCTAAGAATATATTCTCTCATAAGGTCCAGTGCCCAAATCTGAAACCAATGACTATTCAATCTGCTTGTTAATCTATTATATGTATCCTTTATTCTGAACTTTTAAAAATATACCAATTATATTAAATGCCAGCATAAAGTATTAACATGGAGAAATAATTTATATGAAGGCTCAGTTCTAGCATCTGAAAACAATGCTTTAGAAATGTTATTTTCAAATCCAGAAACAATAGCAACAATTGTTTGCAAAAATAGGAGATTCAGTTTCTTAGGGCAAGAGAAGATGGACGGCCCAGCTCACAAATTGAGACCAAATTCAAATTGTCCGGTCATGGTGCCAGTGGACTGAAAGACCCCCACCCACACTGGCTAGGGCTGTCTTCTTCACTCAGTCTAGCATTTCAGATACTGATCTTTTCTCAAAACTTCTTTATAGGTATAACCAGAAAAAATGCCTTAGCAATTATATAGCTTTCCATTAAGCCTGTTTAGGTTGACACATAAAATTACACATCAGTGTTATATAAGGAAAAAATAGATTAAAACAAATATATTTAAAATTAGCTTTCCTAAAATAAATTTATTACTATGAAACAAGGTATTTATATGTGCCAATATCCTTCATTAAAAATCATCTATCCCTTTCTCCTCAATTACATATAGCTTTGTTTTCTGTTCTAATCTATTTTTTTTTTTTTTTTTGCAGTTTTTGGCTGGGGCTGGGTTTGAACCTGCCACCTCCGGTATATAGGGCCAGCACCCTACTCCTACCACTCTTCTGCTCTAACTTTTTATTGCTTAGGTTAATGTCATGTTTTGATGATTCCAAATTAAAATGATTTATCTAAGGAGACAAAGAAGAGTGATATTTTTTGAGTTGAGGAGGTATGTTGAACTTGTTCTTATCGTAGATTTTTTGGCATACAGGCAGACACCTCTGACTCAGATTTAGTTGCGAATGCTGAAATGCACTGTTTACTGCAAAACTTACGTGCAGCCAAAGCACCTGACAGCAATACCACCAAGATGTGTTTGGCTGCACAATTCTCATAGAACATTTGAAAAAGGCTTTCCTACCAGCACCCCACATGGCAGAAAAAATATTTACTCTGCTCAATTATCATTGAAATCTGGTCAAATGATTCAAGAACATAAAGATATTTCATATCACAAAGGCTCATTCATAACATACTTAATACACCATTGGAGGGCAATGGCATGGCACATTATAGGATTGAAAGAATGATGTCAGCTTATCCATAATAGTACCAGAAGATACGTGGTGAAGAAAAATGAAAGAATCATTGCTGTGGATGTGATGCAGTCTATGGGAAAAATGCTTATCTATGTAATATGCATGTGTCCATATGACTGTGGATATAGTTATACAGTAAATGCATAAAAATTTTAATAACTACCATCTTATCATTAAGTTTTAGTACAAATTTAAACTACTCTTTCAGAAGTACAGTGATAAACATTTGCAGAATTATAAAAAAGAGGAAGAAGACTTTCCTTCTAACACTGTGAAGGAAAGACGTGGTCTTGTTATTAGGTTCTTGAATGGTGACCTGAAATCAGTTCAAAGAATAATTCGTGCGTAAAAGAAATACATTGAAGCTACAGAGAAACTACTCTGAAAAAGCTATTCTTTATAACAGAAGCACTTGACAATCACTTAAAGGCGTGCACTTCCAAATATCCAAAAAGCAACATAAGAGGCTGTGAAAATAAAGAAACAATTTATAAGTATGTGTGACCTTGTACAGCTACTCCATATTAGCAGACAACAAGATTTAGGCCCTTTCAAAACTTGACTTTTTTCACCATGAATAGAGAGAAATATTTTGAGAAACATGCCAGGCTCCAGGATGAAGATCAATCAAGAACTTGACTTTTCATGAGGGAACATTTTATAATTTTTTTTTATAATTGAATGGTAACTGTGTACATTGATGCACTTCAGGGGTACAGTGTGGTGTTTTCACACACAATCCGAGACCATTTTATAATTTGTTGGTAATAAAAGAAAGATCAAATCTATGGGCAAGCAGCCTAAGTCAGGCACTACAGAGAAATTGGAGCAAAATCTGATCAGAACAGATTTTGTATCTGTGATCAGAACAGATTTTGTATTTCAAATTAAAAAACACACACACAGGGCAGTGCCTGTGGCTCAAAGGAGTGGGCGCTGGCCCCAAATGCTGGAGGTGGTGGGTTCAAACCCATCCTCGGCCAGAAACTATAAAAACAAAACAAAACAAAAAAACTATATACATTTTGGTATTGGATAATGTCATTACCGAGCATTAACTACAAGCATCTGAGTTGAGTGACCTATAAAATTAGATTTTTATACTTTAGGCCTAGTAACAATTAGCTATGGGTTGTTTTAGGGTAAAAGAGATCTCTAAATGCAAAGTAGATAATATTTATGATTCAGCAGCTTAATGCAGAAAGTCTCTGTTTTAAAGTATTCCTTAATATTTTAAAACTTGCATTAAACTTTCTCTAATTACATAATTTTAGTTGTTTATTGAAAATAATCAACTACGGATAAAATATTTAAATATATACTCAGTAGAATCATAATTACTACCCAGTTAATAAATATTCTTTGGAAGCCTACTATGTGCCAGATAGTATATTAGGAAAGTCAGGATAGAAAAACTATTTCTTTTTGTTAAATAAAAATAACTTCTATATAAAATTAAGGTGCCTAAGGCAATGCATCATTTATATTTTATTTTTAATTCCATATATAGAACTGAAAACTTAAAGGAGGGCATTTCAAAATATATACATTAAACATAAATAAAGTATCTGGAAAAGAGATAACAATTCTGCTTTGTGTTCTTTCATTCAGCATTCTGTCAGCGTCGCCAAAAAGAGCCTCTTTTGTCCAATGTTTTAAAATCTTCTGTTTACAATATCTTGGCTTAAAAATGGATATAAACAGCATTTAATTTTGAGGCACAGAACCCAAAATGTAAGACATGAGACAAACATGGTAAATCTTATCCACTTAAGTTACATCTGTCTATGCAGTACTTAGTAAAGTCATAGTAATTTTCTCCCATTTCATGACATCATAGCACCTAAGTTTTCTTCATAAAATTCATTGTGCCTAAAATAAAGAGGAGATGGTTTAATATACATCCTCTTCTTTACACTGTAAGCTCTTTGAGTGTCACATACATTTAATTTAGCAGATTTTAAACACACATGTGATATAAGTAAATTCTTTAATTAATGGGTCTTGGAGAATATAGACCAGTTAAAATCAGAAATGAACTTTTATGTCCCTTTGAGAGAGATAATAAGACAGAATCAAAGAAGAACAATATAGGAAATCTGGGTTAATTGTTTTTGAAGCTAATTATCTAAGATAGTTTTAAGAAAACCACCTTCTTCTTCAGTGCCTATGGCTCAATTGGCTAGGGCGCCAGCCATGTACACCTGAGGTGGTGGGTTCGAATCCCCAGCCCAGGCCGCCAAACAACAATGATGGCTGCAACCAAGGAATGGCTGGGCGTTATGGTGGGCGTCTGTGGTCCCAGCTACTTGGGAGGCGGAGGCAGGAGACTCGCTTGAGCCCAGGAGTTGGAGGTTGCTATGAGCTGTGATGCCATGGCACTCTACCCAGGGGGATAGTTTGAGGCTCTGTCTCAAAAAAAAAAAAAAAAAAAAGAAAGAAAGAAAGAAAACCACCTTCTGAATTAGAGCACAACTTCCCCGCCTGTTCACTCAGCAAATACTGAACACCAACTATGTTACAGACATTCAAAGGTAAAGAAGCATCATTACCGATTTTATATTTGTAGGAATCATGTTTATCCACAATTTCTCCTGCTTCTTATGTATAAAGTTAAGGGAAAATTAAAAACAGCCCCAGTGAAGGTTCTAGTGAGGTTGGGCCCGTTGCAGCAACATCTTTGTGTACGAAGAACATTTACCTCTGCTGAAGATGTTGAGGATTTTTGTGTCACTATTATTTATAGAGTATCCTCAGAGCGTTGGAACCAGACAAGGCAACCAAGGATGATACGGATCTAAAAATAAAGCCGTTCTATTATAAAAATTCCCTTTTGGAGAGGTGCTAAATATGAAAATGCGTATGCTTGGATCCTCGGCTCTATTACATAATTTGCAGTCCTGCCCTTAATTTTTCTTCCCAGTTTCTTCTAAAGTGACTTGGATCAGCCACCTTCATCCGGAAGGGCCTTGCATTTTGTGATCCTGTTTTCATAAATAATCCAAACTGTTTTCTGCCTTACTGAGAGAGAAAAGATAGGCAGGTTCCAAGGGTCTTAGATGCTATCTTCTGACTAGGTGAGGACAGAGATTGAGGAGGAGGAGAAGGAGCTTGGTTCTTTTGATGAGAATGAAAAGGTTAGGTAATAATAGACAAAATCAAAGCTGGTGTTTGAAGACCTCTCTTTGCCATTCACAGAAAAGTCATAAGCTCTCTACACTTCATTTCCAAGATTGAAGTTATTAGTTTTTACTGGAAAAAAAATATATTTCTAGTTGGTATGGATTTAGTTTCAGGAGTCAGACATGTGCGTTCCTCATATGTTTCTACTACCTCTTAGGGAAAATATTGAAATTGCTTACAAATATTACTAAGACTATTACATTGGCAAAAGGGGAAAAAGAAATATGTGAATATTTGTGTTTATTCATTAATGACAATTGGGAAAAGCTTTCAAAATGAAAATCCCACTTACTATATAAATATAATGATAATTGTTTCCCATGGAAATATGTTTGGTTTTGTTTTTTCCTGGCACGAAGGCATTAAGCTGTAAGGACAATTAACAGTTCAGGCTAAAAGTGCTAGAACATGAAAGTGAAAAAGTGAGAACTTTGCTATATCTCCTGAGTTCCTGTTATTACCAAATTGATTTCTCTTCCACTTCCTTTTATCAGCTCTACCATTTCGCTGTAGGGAATATAGAGAGATAAAACACAAAATGGTAACACATGTTTAAACCACACTTCAGTAATCTCTATCTGTATTTTTAATAGTATGAATATGAATAAAAATGAGTAAAAAATTTTTTTAATAACATTCCATTTAAAACATAAAAAGAATCCTATCAAGAAAACATTATTAGCTATCTTGGGGTATACGTGGGCATTAATAAAGAACTGATAAGAAACACTAAAGTAAAAAAAAATCAACCACTGAGATTAAGTACTAGGCCATAAACCCTAAAAGTTGCACAGATGTGTTAAAATCCATACATCTAAGGTGTTAATTTATTATTTTTAAAATAATGTAGAATTATTTTCAATTTTCCTTCAATAACTTTCAATTCTCCTCATAGATTGCAGTCCAGTTTATCCTTTACGACAGTGAATTTTAATTTGATCTTTTCTACAGGGCTGGACACAGTTTTAAGTGCCTATCATATAAAATAGGAGACTGTAAAATAATTAACCTTTGTAAAGAAGAGGAGGCAGCTACAGGTACTGAACAAGGATTTTGTAGGACAAAGTTAGGTCAGCTTCGGCCAGGTGGCCTTTTTCCCAGTAAAATTGCCAATGAAATTATTTTTTTCTATAATCAGAATGGAGATAATAGAATTCAAAAAATGTGTACATTTAACAAACCCTTATTAACCATTACAGTATAAGACATACAAGTGAGTGATTGAAGGTCATGAAAAAAAAAACCCAGCCAGCCCTGACCTGTGGCAGACATAATTAGCACACGGATGCCATGGGAAATTTCAGTGGGGCTGATGGATGAGATGATTCTTAAAGAATGACTAGCAGTTACCCAGGCACAGTGAGAGGTGAGAGTTAGAAATGAAAGTGGGAAAAGTTGGAAAACCCTGGGAATGTCATCTTTTACAAATGAGCAGAAGTATTGCTGAGTGTTCATGAAACTCAGACAAAGTTAGATTGACGTAATTTGTAGTAAGGTCAAAAAATCACAATTTCCCATTTGCTTCTAATAAACAGAAGTGGTTTCGTTGTATGAAATGGGAATTATGAATTGGGAATTGTAAAGTTCCCTAGAGTCTGATTGCATCAGGACAGAAATTGTCTTGAAGACCCAAGTCAAATCCCAATTCCCTAGAACTTCCTAAAAGCCTCCTGAGATTTCCAGCTCCTCTCATTAAGAAAGAAGCCTGCTTTCCTGATCCTACATTTATAACCAGTGACGGCGCATATGCTCTCCACGGGATGGTGGCTACCCAGAGAGCCACCACCACATCTGAGGGGTGCCACATGATAATGATTCACTCATGGTGAGAAACAGAATAGAAATAATGGTGAGAGGGAGGCGCCTGTGGCTCAAGGAGTAGAGCCCTGGCCCCATGTATCAGGGGTGGTGGGTTCAAACCTGGCCCCAGCCAAAAACTGCAAAAAAAAAAAGCTAAAAGAAATAATGGCGAGAGCATTGTTCTAATGGTTGGCCCCAGGAATAGGACAATGAATAGAAGAAGGTGTTCACTAAAATGTTGCTAACAAAAAAATAAGGACGACAACGATGTGGTTAGGCATATTAAAGGTACCAGGAACAGTACGGAGATTCTTCAAAGGGCTAAAAGTAGATTTATTATTCAATCTGGCCATCTACTACTATGTATATACCCGAAAGTAAAGATGTCTTTCTATCAAAAAGTCACCTGCGTGCAAATGTTTATTTCAGTAAAATTCAGAATGGTAAGGATGTGGAATCAACCCAAGCACCCATCAAGTCATGAGCATAATAAGGAAAATGTGGCTTAGATCTGCGTGTACATATATATTTCCAGCCAATGTGAATACTATTTTTCATATTATGTGGCAGGATATGTTCAAGACAGACCCCATAAAAAGGAATGAAATAATGTCTTTTGTAACAATTTGGGTGGAACTGGAGGCCATTCTCCTACTGAAGTATCTCAAAAAGAACAACTACCACGTGTCCTCACTACTCATGGGCCCAGAGATGTAAATGGCCATGGAAACTAAGAAGAGGGGAGGTTGAAAGAGGATGAGGCATAAAAACTTACCTATTGGGTATAGTGAACACTTTCTTGGGGACAGACACACTGAAAGCCCTGACTTCGGCATTATATATTAAAATGAAACAAAACAGTTGTATCCTTTAATATTTTGAAAAAAAAAATTACAGGCAGAAGAAATAATATTAGGAGAATGTTATGTTGCAGAAGGAAAGGTTAAATGATGTGCCCACACCCATGAAAGCAATGGAAAAGTATCTTTTTAAGTGAGTCGGCAATTTTAGATAGACTAGGAACACCGGGTTATGAAGGCGGCTTCTGTGCATGAAAAGACAGAAAGTGATAGGAGAGTGATTCGGAAGTAGGTTATGTAAACTAAATAGCAAGTCTATCTTTTCTTGGAACACAATTGGGAAGTGGGGGATGTAAAAGCCTCCACAGAGGAGATTTGCCAGAGAATGGATGTGATCAATGGGTCAGGACTGGGAACGATAAGGATGCAATTTATGGGGATAATGAAGTCAAGGAGTTTTGCTCTGCAGAGCTGGCTTCATGGTTATAGGATCAATGCAGTCATCGCGGGTCCCTATGCTCAGAAGAGTCCAGACCTACACTAGGCATTTAGTACTCTGGGGTTGCCATATTGAAGTTCCTAATAATTTAACATCTCAATTTGTGTATTGTGAGTGAAGTTCAAGGGGACAAAAGAATGTGTGTCAGGTGCCAGATGCCTTGATTCACATAAAGTCTTGTCTCCTGCCACCTCCACACTCCCCAGGAGGGTTTCACAGTCGCAGGTTTCATCCAGACCCTTCATGGCCACCTGCTCCTCTTCTCTACCCTCCCGGTGACACCGGCTGCCCCCTACCCCCTGGTGTCCCAAACCCCGCCTGGCCTCTCCCTTCCTGCATCCACTCATCTGTGGCTGCTGTCTGCCACCCTGGCAGGGGCTGAGCAGTGGTGTGCGAGAATCAGGGCTGGGCACACACCCCAGGACATCTCCATGTGGCAGCCGTCCCTACTCAGGCTTTGCAGCACTGTGGCATGTTTGCACAAGCCTCTAGCCCACCCCAAACTACACTGCACTGAGTTTATAGTCCATCTACTATGGGTCGGAGAAGCCAGCCCATGGGAAAGAGAGTCTGACTTCTCCACAGGAAGATGGGAAATAGTGCAGCAATGGCTGGTGGGAAGAGGAATCCGGCTGTGGGACGTGACCTAGGGTGTGCCAACTGGTAGGGTGAACCGCTTGAGCTCCACGGAGGCTCAGGAATTCTGTTAAATTAAATTCCTAACTAAAAAAAAAAAAATGAAAAAAATCTTGACAATACCTGAAAAGATGACAGAAGGAAAACTTTTATGTTTTAGTAACTTTCAGGACACTTTTCTTCTTGCTTTTTGAACAAGGTTCTCTGTCTATACCTGTTGCAGGAGGCCCCCCAAATTACAGAGCCAGCCTTTGTACTCAGAGTGGTCATTTCAATTTTGGAGACAAAAGAAGCAGCAGAGTAACAGTCATGAAAAGAAATGCTGATAATGACAGAGAGTGTAATCCCCAAAACTGTTTTTAATTAAATTTTCATCAAAGTGTTGGGATATGAATGTTAGGGTATGTCTCAATTTGAGAATTCCCAGAAGCAGACCCTGAGATGAGGTTTTGAGAGGGAGGAGTTTATCGGGGTGGTTATTTCAAAGACCATAAGAGAAGGAGTTGGAAAGAGACACAAAGAAGGGCAAGAAGACTTTAAAAAGTGATCAACTGCAAGGAAGCTGGGCATTGGGGGTCCAACTTCCATTCATTTTTGGACCACATCTGAGAGTGTTCGCATCCTCAGCATTCCCAGGCTGGTCTATGCAAAAGCTGTGAATGTCCTCAGGCTCAACATCCCAGAGGGTACAGGAGACACTGCTGGCCCACCCCAGAGGCAGTGCTAAGAGGATCTGGCTAGGCCACCAACACGGTACCATCGTCAGGTGCACAGTGAGTTGGCTCTGAGGACGATGCCACGGATCTAGGCCACACTAAATTAGGAATAGTCTACACAGGTTCTCCCTCTCAGTGTTCATTTAGATGTGAAACTAATAATAACCCACATCCAGAGGCTTTAAACTGTATTTGCCATTTAAAGTAATAAGATTTCACAAAAGCATAAGCATATGAAATGCCTTCTATATAAAGTAACTGGTTTCCTGATTTCTTCAGTACACTTCCCCGTGTGAACAACAGTCTTTCTCAACTCAGAATGTTCTAAATACAATTAGCATTTTGCACTCCACAGAGCGCACTAGTTTTGCACAAAGCCAGGTTTTTGTTTCCAGTTTAAACGCAATCCAAATCCACAAATCCATAAACATCAACTCTAGTGTCTTGCTCTTCATAAACATATTCATTATTAATTCTCAATTAATAATTCTTGATCTTTGGAAAAAATAATGGTATCTGAAATTCCTTAGAATCAAAAAAATCGACTATGGGTACCACTAAAGCAAGGATCTGCTAGGGGAATACTATACTTTAAAAAGCTGGGTCTGGGGCTGGGGGCACGAGTTGGCTACACAGGGATTCTGTCTATGTGATGCCTGGACTTGAATTCATTCCATCCCTGTCTCTTCTCAGCTGTGTGATGTTGAGGGAGTTATTTGACCTCTCTGAGCCTCAGTTCATTTGTTGTCATAAAACATTTTCAGATTTAAATGAAATAATATTCACAACATATTTATAAGCCTGATGAATGAATCTCATGAAATTGACATATTATATATTCTTGGAATAAATACTCATGAATGTTTGGGGTTGTCACCAGGTGTGAGGAAGAAAATAATTCCAAAACAGCCAGCAGAGACTACAAGTGTATCCATGTGGGATTAAAAACCCACCATCAACTGGCAAAGGGAGCTTCCCAAGGAAGCTGACAAGATAATATCTCTACTTTATTGGTGATATGTAAGCATGTGAAGGCTGCTGAGTTTCTGGGTCTTATTATAGGCTTCATACATTCAAATATCACCATGACTAGTTAAACACACAATCTATGTCTTATCCAACTAGTTTAAAGAATAAAAGTTTTCAAATCTCCAAACACACAATCTATGTCTTATCAAACTAGTTTAAAGAATAAAAGTTTTCAAATCTCCTTTTATGGAGGTAGTAAAACCTTGATATCGAAACTCATGAATGAGATTAGTGTCCTTATAAAAGAGACACGAGGGAATTGTTTGCACAGAAAAAACTCAGCAGTTTACAATACAGAAGCTGCCCCCGGATCCTGACCCTGCTGGCACCTAACCTTGGGCTCCTCAGATTCCAGCACTGAAAAATATTACCTTCCATTTCTTGCAAGCTACCTAGTGCATGGTATTTTATTTAACAGCACAAAACACACTTAGCTATATGAAGAAAGGAAAACAGACCTATGTTACCTATAAATATAAATACAAAAATGAAAAACGAAATACTATAAAGCCTAATGTAGAAACGTGTGTATATAGACAGGCTTCTAATGTATAGAGACTTATAATCAAGCCAGGTCCCCACACTGACCAGTTTAAAAAAAAATAAAATGGACATAAAATCATTCTGACAAATGAAGAAATATTAACAAAATTAAGCAATAGTTTAGGTTTTTCAAAAATGCTTTTAGTAAACACTAGTAGATAACACTTTTCTTAATAGGATGAAATGGATTTATCCTATTTCAGAAAACTCATTTTCAAGCAAATGTGGGAAACCTTTCTTTAAAAATCAAGAATGAGATAATTCTGACCAGCAACTCCACTTATTAAATATCATCCTGAAAATTGAAAGAAGACATATTTAAGGAAAAGAAAACAAAAGAAATAAGGTATGCCATGTTTAGAAATGACTATAGAAAGATTCATCATTTGCGTATGAAATGAATTCCTATTTAGATGGTCCCAGAGAATTACCAACTAGTAGAACCAGTTAAAGAAGTTAGTGAGGCTTCTGAGTACAGAATCAGTAGTCAATAAAAAAGGGATTTTGTTTGACACATAATCATCAAAATATTATAAATTATAACTATAAACAGACACCCTATGCAATAGCAGCATTTAGAAATTCCTAAGTTTAAATCTAACAAATACGTGTGTGGGGAAAACCAAAACACCAGGAAGAGTGAAGAATTTTCAAGCATAAGCTGCAGAGACTTCTCTTACAATCTCTTCGAATATCGGAATCATTTCTAATTCTATGAGAATTAAGATGTAGAGTCTTGATAAATAAGCCAGCAGAAGAGAAATGACAGCCCCCAATCAGCCCTGCGCACAGAGAATCCAAGCTGTAATGGGCAAATTAGAATTCCAAAAAGAAAGAGTGTATATTCAGTATTCAGTCAGTTGTGCCTGGACAATTCTTTAATTTGAGTGGGAAATTGATAAAACCAGGTCCCTATGTTTTCCCAGATCCCTATGTTTGCACTACAGTTGAATTAAAAACCAAAATGTGTAAGCCAAAATAAAAAAATAAAAACTTGAAAGAAAACATGAGATAATACATTTATGGCCATTCATGATAAAGGCCTTTTTAAACCATACACTAAAAGGATGTATTATTTAATGCTAATTAATCTGAAATGAATGCATTAAAATGAATATCTTTACAATACAAATCAATATGAAAAGTCAAGCTGAAGACTGAAAGAAAATAGATTCAGCTCATAGAAATCGCAAACAATATCTAGAACATATTAAGACTGCTACAAGACAATAATAAAAAGACGATCTATTCAGTAGCCAGACAATTAAGACCCTTCAAAGAGAAGGAAACATTAACAGCTCATAAATAGTATGACGAATACCTTTTGCTACCGCTTGGAATGTTAAAATTCTCACAAGTCTTTAGCATCAAGATAGGTTTGTGTGAGGGACTACAGGAAATCTCACATACTCTTAAGGTGGAATAAAAATCTTCAATATTTCTGAAGGGCAATTTGTCAACATTTAAGAGAATTTAAGAGGCACACATTTTGTGGGTCAGCAATTCATCACCAGATGCACATCTTAGAGAAAATTCTGGCATTTACATGCAAGAATATACACATACAGGGCTGTGCCTCTGGCTCCAAGGAGTAGGGCACCAGCCCCAAATAGCGGAGGTGGCGCGTTCAAACCCAGCCCTTATAAAAAAAAAAAAAAAAAAAAAAAAAAAAGAATACACATACAAGAACGTTAATTGTCTGAGATTACAATTGCAGACTATCAGAAATAAATTTTCCATATTTAGCATAGATAGATAAATGGAAGCAAAACAGGGTAATCTAGGGTGGATAAAAATAAATAACATTTAGAAATAGGTTTCATTAATATACTTCAAATATAATATTGAGCAAAAACAACAAAGTAATATGTTCAGTCCTATGCCATCTCTACTCACTCAAAAATGAAAAATAATCATATATAACTTATATGATTATGCACATACCACATGTACATATAGGTATATAGTGTCTTTAAAAGTATACACAAGAATAATAAATGCCAAATTAGAAAATTGCTTATCTCTGGAGAGAGAGGAATTTGCAAGTTATTGTGGAGTTTGACCCCATTTGGAATATTAAATTTCGAAAAGATAGCAACCATCATGAAATACTGAGACTGATGAAGCTAAGTGGTAACTTTGACAAGTCTTTGCATTATATTTTGTATATTTTTTGGATGCAAACACTATTTATAATAAAATGTACTAATAGTGAAAGGAAGTCAGGAGCTGGGGGCAGGGTATTGATTGTAACAGGCCAAGAGGAGAACATGTCGTTTTGCCTTAGTGGATATATTCTATGTCCAGATAGTGGCGGTTACACGGTTCTATATTTTGTTAAATATCATGGAATTGCATACTTCTCACTGATCACTTATTATATGTAATTTATAGTCCATTTAAGCCAATTAAAAAATATTTACAGGTTTTTCAACCCTAAAAATAAAAAATAAAAATGGCAAGATGGACACTAATTACTCTGAATTACTCCAAAGTTGTCTCCCTCTGCCTCTCAGTTCTCTCCCATATTTCCCGCTCTTTCTTTCTTTTCTCTCTCTCTCTCTCTCCCCTCCCACCCCTAGCCCTTCTCTGCTCTTACTGGTCTCACTCAGTAGCTGCCTGTCCTACTTTCTGTCTGTCTTCCATCATCACTATTATCAGAATCATATTTCCTCCTCTGAAAACCGTGGGCCCTTCTTAAACTCAGCTCTAGAAAAATCCAAATTATTTCCAGGATTTCTACCCTCTCTTCATCCTGGTCCCCAAACACACATACTCTGCTGCAGACTTCAGTGGGACACGTTACAAGGAAGAGGACGAGGTGGTAACATCTTTCATCAGATGGATGCAACAGGAAAGGCCAGATAACACACAGGGCTATGTAATCTTCTATGCTGACTGAATTGATGGGGATATTTCCCTCAGGTTTTGTGGTCTAGGACAAATGGAGAACTTGTATCCAGATCAGTAGAGCCTAAGCAAAAGGAAAAGCAGAAGCTGGTCTTGGATGCTGGCCCCTGAATTCCATGTGTATAATTGATTCCTTTACATCTACCGTAACATCAGGCTCTTCCTCTCATTCCAGCTTCCTGGTTTTATCAGCTTCACTTCAGGCTGTTCCTTCTGACTTCACCACTTCATGTCTCTACACATAGTTTGAAGTCAGAATGACAAGTCTTATCCCTGACACAGTCTGTGCTCTACAATAGAAGCTGGAAGGCTTGAGGAGGTTGAGACACATTGGTCCTCAAAGATTGTGTGACCTAGGAGAGGAAATGTAATTGGTCTCCCCTCTGCTGATGCTAAGATGTTTAGACCAGCGGCACGGTGGTTGCAATCTCTGCACTGACCTCAGGAACGTCTCTTAAGAAACGCTCCCCAGTAAACTTAGCTTGACATTCTCAGGAGATTCTTCACTTATAAAAAGTGAAATTTTAAAGAAAAATGACCATGACACCAACTACTTTATTTCTTTCATATTTCTGATGTAGCATGATATAGGCTGATATTAGTAAATGTGGCTGAGAATTAAGAACAGGACTTAGATACGACTAGACCAAAGACATTATCTCCAGAGTGTCTTTTTCTTCCAGAGCGTATCATTGCCATTTATCCCCTCATTACTTCCTCTACTTCACGTCATTCTTTTGAAAATACCCCAAACTGTGAGCTGGAATACAATAATGAAGAATATATGAGCAATTTACTAAATTTGGCCATGACTTTCCCACTCTACAGCAGAAAAGCAACATGTCAATATTTGTATGTCCTTTAAAATGTTAAATTTGTCATTGGTTACCTAATACAGAATTCTTTTCTACATTAACTATAATATTGTGCATGATTTTTAATAAAAACTAGGAATGCTAATAATAACCAAAGTTAAAAAACACAAAATTCTACTTTTCTTAAACTTAAAAACCCTGAGAATCTCAGAAAACAAGAAAAAAAATTTCTAAGAATGTAGTTGAGTGTTAAATTTTATTTTATTTTATTTTATTGCATATTTTGGCAGGGGCTGAGTTCGAACCTGCCACGTCCGGCATATGGGGCTGGCGTCCTATTTCTTTGAGCCACAAGTGCTGCCCGAGTGTTAACTTTTTAGTTTTTCCAATTTCACAACTATCACTTCAAAATAATCCTAAAACATTTTATTTTTTACAACTTAAAATTCTTTAAAAATCATTGCCATTAATGTAAGTACGCTATTGTTTTTCTTAATAGCAAATATAGTTTAAAACACATAGAACTTTGTAAAAAATAAATCATAAATTTTATGTAATTTTCATTTTTTCTCTAGCAACATCTGTCATTCATTGAAGAGAGCTAATGTAATCTCAAGAAAAATTCTACAAACATTTTTCCCCTTTGGATAAAGGCTAGCCACTGAATGCTGCCTAACTTTATGTGTTACCATTTTTGTTAAAATCATACCTTTCTGGGATCCCTTTACTTATCTGAGTTTAGTTTCATGTTGAGTTCACTTCAGTTATTAAATAAGAAAAGATTTCTAAATAAAAAAAGAAACAGAGGCTTTATGATGTGACTTTCAAAAAACAATTGCCTTACTGGATCTTGGCCTTCCCATTTTGTGAAAATTAATTTTAAATAGCGTAGTGTATATCTCTGTCTTGGAAACATTATTAGTGGCCGAGATTTGTCATGAATAGATCATGGCATACATTAGAATATGTGAAATTTAAAATTATGTTCAGCATACAGACAAGTGTTTATATAAATAAAAAAACTAAACAAAGTATTTCCATAAGATTATTTTACCTATTTAGACAATATCAGGTCTCTTAGCTATATTTGATTCAGTAGTTAAGCTTTAGAGCTCCATATTCTAGATAAGACTACCCTTGAGTTTTATGGCACATAAACATAGAACACGGTATTGGAACACCCATAATGATTATTCAGTTAGGTGTATGGCTGCATTTCTTAGTAATATAAAATATTTATTATATATTTATTATAGTTCCTAAGAGACCAGAGACCTACACTTTGGAGCCACAAAGTCTGATGAGGTGTAAGAAAATACTGAGCCTTGTTGTGGGCTCTGAGATAGCTCCAAATCCAGCTCGTCCTCTTCAGCAGCTTAGCTCTTAACTCCTGCAATATGTCCCCTATTGGATCACAGCACTGAAACAAGAGAAGTGTATCTAAGAACTCAACGACAGATCAATTCAATTTACTGCATGTCTTTAGCTGCTAAACTGCTGGATAAAGCTCCCATCTATATAAAACACACACACAGATGTCAGCAACATGCTTTTACTTTGTCATCAAATCAAATTATATGGATACTTAGCCAAGTAGTAATTCAATTATGGTAAATTTTAAATTCAAGGTACTTTTGATCAAAATAGATTGCTCTTATTAACAGTTATTAGTGGCTATAGTGAGTGACATTAAGGTAATTGGCTGTCTGAAATTTCACTCCTATCCATCTTTAAAAGCATAAAACTGTTCATTTAAAAAATTGTCCTTATATAAAAATATATACCCTCCGCATGCTTTTAAAGAAAGAGATTCTTACCCCTGAGTCTATGATGATGACGGGATGAATAAGATGCTCATTTATTGAAGATTACTTCGTTCTTTAATATTCAAACACATTATCATCCCAAGTAGTGCCCAGGAAAAAATGCTCTGGATGTGGAGCTGCAATAGTCAAAACTGAAGGGGTGAAGTAGCCAAAATTAATGTATTTTGCACAAGATGCATGAATATATTTTGACAAGATGCAATACTTGTGCAAGGAAGTTTCCCAGAGCACATGGTGATGTCTTTCTGATTTAAATGGTCTAAGGGAAAAACCTATAGTACTTTCTCTTGGACTATGAAATTTAAGTTTTAAGAGGTGGGAACAAATACCTAATGTAAAAGACTGAAGCAGTTAAGAAAGACAATTTCAAGGAAGGCAATATTTTGTCCCTGTTAAGTGCTGGGCTGCTACCAGAATATAATTATATTTAAAAAAATTCAATTTCCAAAAAATGTGTAGCACTGAAAAATATCTCAGACTCCATGTTATTTGTCCCCTCAGTAAATGTACATGATATTAGTTGTTAGTTTTTTTCTTTTTCTTTTCTTTTCTTTTTCTTTTTTTTTTTTTTTTGAGACAGAGTCTCACTATATCGCCCTGGGTAGATGTCATGATGTCACAGCTCACAGCAACCTCAAACTCTTGGGCTTAAGCAATTCTCTTGCCTCAGCCTCCCAAGTATCTGGGACTACAGGCACCCACCACAATGCCCGGCTATTTTTTGGTTGTAGTTGTCATTGCTGTTTGGCAGGCCCAGCCTGGGTTCCAACCCGCCAGCCCCAGTGTATATAGCTGGAGCCCTAGCTGCTGAGCTATAGGCACCAAACCAGCATTTTGAGTTTTAATTTAAAGGCAAAGAAATTGAAAAGAGTACATATTCAGAATGTTCATATTCAATCCTATCATTCTACCTGTCCCATAATTATTTCCCTCAAGGCTAAAATATAAACAATACATACTGTGTAAAGTCCAAACGAGGATCAGCAACAATGTATGTAAAAAGTGTCTTACAGTGTACTCAATGGCAATGCTTAGCAAATAGTAAAGAATTTGTTCCATAAAAATCCTCAGACAGCAATTAAACAGTGAGTATGTGTACCTTTATCACTGTTTATTTACCTTGACATGCTGCTTGTTCTATGATTTATCTCCTACAGTTTTTATAGGAGCAATATAGAAATATCAGCTCCGTCATAACCTTTTCAGCATTGAGTGCCAGAGCATTTATCTATTCAGTGAATAAATACCTACTATGTACCAGATCTTATGCTAAACACAAACACAGGATTTGCAAAGATAAATAATTATCTTCTTGTCATCGTAGTTTACTTTCTACTTGATGGAGCAAGGAATATAACTACATAGTGATACTAGAATTTCGTCTTCTCTCCTGGCTGGCTGGTGAAATCTGATACGGGATTTTCAGGTTCTTGGTCTTGGTCTCAGTGATTTGAAGAATAAATCCGCGGACCACAGATCAGTGGTAAGACAGAATTTATTTACAGAAACAAAAGCACTAAAGTTCCAAGTAGGGAGAGCAAGGCCAAGTCGGGAGAGAAAAGCTCTCTCTGTTTCTCTCCCCCCATCTCATTCCATCTCTCCAGTCTAGGGTTATACAGAGGTGCATGAGTTCTTTCTATATGAGGCCAGAAAATGAATGGACACAGTCCCTTCCGCTGGGGCAGGGTGAATGAATGCATTAATGAATGGACACAGTCTATTCACAGAATTGAGGCCTAGGAAACTTACATGAACTTGCCCTAGGCATAGGAAATGGGGGTTCCTATTCAGTCATAAGTGCAAAGGGAAGGAGACACCAAGGTGCCGGTGTCTCCCCAGTAGTTGTCCAATCCCTTTGGATATTGGAGCCTCTGGTCGTGGTGGGAGGCTTCCCCACCACCACCCCCCACCTTGCCTATGCTCCAGCCTGCTGGTTCCTCTGCCAGCTGCCACAGCACCAACACTGCCAAGGCAGAGGTGGCAGGTCCTCCAGCTCAGCTCAGCTCAGCTCAGCTGGCTGGGGCACCACCTGTCCTGTATCAATAGCTAACTAACATAATTCCTATATAAAACAGTTTTGTACCTGATGTTATGGTAGGGGTGGAGAGACACCACATTAAGGCAACCGTTTAATAGAACATTTACCTAAAATATAAAAGCTGATCATATTTATTTAAATGGGACTAAAACATGTTTGTATTAGGAAAGAAATCATAATTCAGTTAATCCTAGTAAAAATGTTAGAGTAAGTTTTCTGCTCTTACGGCTGTTTTTATATTAGCATGGGATGCTAGACTTACCAGCATTCACCAATTGCCCTCTTCGAAGCCACTTCATGGAATTCCCAACTGAAGGGGAACACACAAGGAAAACCAGACAAGGGACTGAAGTACCATTTTATGAGTCACCCCTCCACCAGTGCAGATTCTAGAGACCTGCCACCTGGTATAAGCTTAGCAGACTATGAGGAAAGTAATACCTAGCTTAACAACCCTCATCATTTTACCTGTGGCTATGTGAAAACCCAGAGATATTCAGGCAGATTTATGTCAAAGGGGGAGGCCTTGTCAGAATCCTTAGCAGAACTTAGGAGAGAGGTGCGTTCAAGCCAGCCTCAGTGTGCTTTTCATCTGCAAGGGCAAGATAAAGTATTTAGCTTGGGCTTTTATATTTAAGGATCAGTAGCTATGCCCAGGAGTAAAAGGAAATACGGTCCCATTCAGAATGGAAGTCCCATTCTGCCCATTCAGATTGCAAACCTATCTGCCTTTATTTTGTTATTTGTGTGTTTTATAGAGTGGGTTGGGGAGGAGGGGAGGGTGGAAACACCAAAAAGCATACACCAGGAGAAAGGAAACCATGGACCACCCCCCAAAATAAAAAGGTATGCATAATTTTAAAAAACCACTAAAAGTATGGTGTTTGGCAAAATGACAAAAATGAATAATAATAGAATGACTAGGCTCGGCGCCTGTGGCTCCATTGGCTAAGGCACCAGCCACATACACCTAAGGTGGCAGGTTCAAATCCCCAGCCCGGGCCCGCCAAACAACAATGATGGCTGCAACCAAAAAATGGCCGGGCGTTGTGGCGGGCGCCTGTGGTCCCAGCTACTTGGGAGGCAGAGGCAGGAGACTCGCTTGAGCCCAGGAGTT
>CAUYQV010160349.1:0-11856 GCA_963574575.1 Galagoides demidoff | reverse complement strand
AAATACTTCCACCAAACTGATCAACACAGCCTTCATGTCATTTTCTCAGTTATTGTTTTAAAACGTTCTGATTCTACTCTTAGAGCGATTCACTTGTACCCCTGTAAGATAAACCTCAAAAATGGTCCCTCCAATCCCCCTCCCTCCATCCATTCCCCCCCTCCCTTCTCCCTCCACCCGCCCCACATTCTTAGGCTATTTGGTTATAGCTTTCATATAAAAGGTATAAATTAGTTTCATAATAGGGGTGTGTACATTGGATACTTTTTCCTCCATTCTTGTGATACATTTCTCAGAAGAACATTCTCCAGCTCCATCCATGTGAACATGAAGGACGTAAAGTCTCCATCCTTCTTAATGGCTGCGTAGTATTCCATGGTGTACATAAAGCAGGAGGAATCACGCTACCCATCCATATTCTAATTAGAATTGTTTATTTTTCCTACTGTTGAGTTTTGAGGTTTCTTTATGTGTTCTAGGTACTAGTGTTATTTTTTTGGTCAGATATGTGGCTCTTAAATCTCATAAACCACTCTGTTGGTTTATGTCTTTTACTCTGGTAACTGCTATGTAATAAAACCCCACCTTAAGAGAAAGTAGAGAACCAAAAATTCTGTTACATAAAATGCGGGGCTATGAATTGCAAATGAAGAGCAATGTTTCATATCTTTTATTTTCTTTTTGGTCAGCCTTCCCATTGCTGTTTTTGTAATGGAGACGAGAGGAAGACAAACATGTTTTCATTTATTACACTTGTAGAAGAGAATAATTATTGCAAAGAAAACACACACTGTACACTGAAGTGAGAAAGCCTCAAGTAAAAGGAGGAATCACTTCCTACCTCATCTCCTCCCCATCCACACACAGAAAAGATAATTTCTGCCCTTCTGCCATCCTCTTCTAAAAACAAGGTCTGTGTAGAAGACCAAGAAGACCATTTGCAAATCACCTTACATGATGAATAACCTGCATGATCTTACTATATTTTTGTTTCACTCTATTATTCCTATTATTCACTCTATTTCACTCCTATTATTTTTATCACCTTATAAATAGTTCAGATAGACCATTCAGTACCACTGAGTTGTACAACTCTAGGGAGCAACACTCACATGGCATTCTATGCGCACAATGCCCAGGTCCTAGAGCGTGAAACAGGATCCCCAGCATCTGTAAGTCCCCCTTGTGACTATGCTTCTTTTTCTAGTCACTCATGTAAGAAATAGAGGCATTACTTACACTGTGCCTTGGAAAAGCATCAGGTGTGACGTGAGAGAACTGAGTTCCGGTCCTGGCCCTGACTCACTGGCCATCTGACTTTGAGTAAGCTATTTAAACCAGAGATCCCTTGCTTTCCATGCGAGTAAAGTCAAGAATTCGGATGAGTCAATAAAATGATTCCTAAAGTCACTTCCAGCTCATAAGTCCTACTGTTTCCATTTTTAAAGTATGAAGAATCTTGGTCAGGCACAGTGTTTCACATCTTATAATCCTAGCACTCTGGGAGGCCAAGGCAGATGGATTGCCTAAGCTTAGGAGTTTGAGACTAGCCTGAGCAAGAGCAAAACCCTGTCTCTACTAAAAATAGAAAAACTAGACTGATGTGGTGGTGGGCGCCTGCAGTCCCAGCTACTTGGGAGGCTGAGGCAGGAGGATCGCTTAAGCCCAAGAGTTTGAGGTTGCTGTAAGCTGTGATGCCACAGCACTCTACCCAGGGTGACAAAGAGACCCTGTCTCAAAAAAATAAAAATAAAAATATGAAAATTGTATTATACTAGATGCTATGATGAGTGTTCTACAAAAGACCTAACCAGTACTTTCAAAAGTTTCAGTATCATGAAAGACAAGGCAAGATTAAGAAACTGTCACCAAATGGAGGAGACTAAAGTGACAGGACAACTAAATGCAATCCAACTAAATTCATCCTGGAATGAATCCTAGAAAACATACAGTAGTGCAAAATTAGGGTAATCTAAATAAAGTCTGTAGTTTAGTTAATTAAAATGTATGATTAATGGGTAAAATCTCTAAGAATTTCAATGTCAGACAAAGATTCTAGAGACATTAATGAAATAATTTTTTGAAAAAGAAGTCACCTGTTCTTTTTTTTTTTTTTTTGAGACTGAGTCTCACTTTGTCACACTTGGTAGAGTGCTGTGGCATCATAGCTCACAGCAAGCTCAAACTCTTGGGCTCACGCGATTCTCTTGCCTCTGCCTCCCAAGTAGCTGGGACAACAGGTGCCTGCCACAACGTCCAGCTATTTTTGAAGATGGGGTCTTGCTCTTGCTCAGGCTGGTCTCCAACTGATGAGCTCAGAGCAATCCTCCCGCCTCATCCTCCCCAAGTGCTAAGATTACAGGCATGAGCCACCACACCCAGCCCACCTGTTCCTTTTCAACATGAATATGCATACTTAAATGAGCTTAAGATAGCAGTTTTTGAGTCATTTATTCCATGTTTCTGGTTTCTCCAATATGGCTATTTATAAAACTGCTAGAACAATAACAATATTATTTTCACCACATAATTATCTTCTAAGAGACTCTACAAGTATAAAATTATTTGCCATCTCCCAGATGTGGGACTAGGAAGATCGTATGAGAACTTGAGTTAGAGAAGCAAGCAGAAAAATACATGATTCACCATAAATAACAAAAAGCTTATAATTTCATGCTAAACTGCATCAAAAAAAATGGCCTGTTATTTCATCAAATTAATATTTGTTATGTACACTGTAAAGGTGACATCATGTTGAGCATCTCTTTTATAAGGAACTCTTTACAAATTACAGAACAATGTTTAAACAGAGACATACAAGTTTAAATTCTAGGGCCCTCTTCATTGTAGAATTTATCCTACAGAGTTCTAACAAATGAACTTCTATGACCCTCTCATTTCATAAGCCTCACAGTTTGGAGTGGCCCCATTCCACAGTGTATCACTAACCTTAATCCTCTAGCCTATAGTTTAGGTGTCCCCATTCCTTTTTTTGCTCCTAGGTGGGTACAGAAACCAAGTAGCTGCTAGATAATAAACTTTAGTGTATTTGAAAATAGTAGGCTCGAATTTTTTCTTTTCTTCTGTCAGGTTATCAAATGCAAAGTGTGACCTGGCCTGGATATTCTGTGTTCTCCACAGGATTTGGGAGCTAACCCTGTGAGGTTTCCCCAGACCTGAGATTGCCCTTATTTGTTGTTCCTGGGTAATACCGCTAGATGATGCGCTCTTCATATTGGTAGTTAAAACCTTCCGATCCTAATAGAGCTGCTTTTATGTTTAAAAATTAAAGCTATTTATGGTTAAACAGACTGTAATTATGTAACTATTTTTAAAAAGTGTTTGAAGGAAGATGTCTTGATAGCAAAACAATTTTAGCCACAAAAACCTAGGGATGAGAGACATTTTACCATAAAACCATTTTATCTTAAAGAAGAAAAACACACAACTTGATTAATGATTCTGTCTCCAGCATTTCAGGCTGCTGTACCAGAATACCATAGACTAAGTGACTAAAACAACACAATTTATTTCACACAGTTCTGGACGCTACAAAGCCCAAATTCAAGGGGCCAACAGATCTAGTGTCTAGTGATAAACTTTAGACAGATGGCCATCTTTTGGTTGTATCCTCACATAATTGAAAAAGCAAGTATTTTTCTCATGCTTCCTTTTAGAAGGGCATTAATCCCTTTCATGAAGCCTCCACCCTCATGACCTAATTACCTCCCAAAGGCCATATATACTCAGAGGTTAGGATTTCCACATATGAATCTGAGGGAGACACAAACACTCAGTACATAACATGAATTCATTTCTGGTAGAACTTTTGCCAATCAGATGACATCCTATAATACACAGACCTTTATTCTGCTTGGTATCTGTTCTTTCTTCCACTGTAGGACATCAGTGTGTGTTTAAAATATTTCCAGGATCTGAAGAGGTGGTGATCTCTGATTATTCATAGATTCCTCAGTGGCTGCCCACCATAGTTTATTATTAATAACATGAGCTGCAGATGTGAATCTAGAACACTTGGTCTGAGCAGCTTAGTATTTCCTAATAATTGTAGTAATACCCACCATTTATTTAGCACTTATAACCACCAAACACCACTCTAAATGCTTGTTGTACTATCTCACTTAATGCTGGCAAAAACCTTAAAGTCAGGTATTATTATTACTCCCATTTTCCCCATAGATGAGAAAAGTGAGGCATAGAGAAGTTAAATTATTTGGTCAAAGTATTGTAGTGGCAGAGCCACTCTGGTCAAGCACTATGAATATGACTACTACTTCTTGGCTGGGTAATTTTCTCCCAACCAATTCAAAGCCAGGTCTCAGTTTCCTCATCTGCCATTTGACTGGATGACATTGGTATTAATGCCTGTTCCATCTCCTTCACAGACTCACTGGAAGGATCAACTGTGGCTGGAGGTTTCCCCTTACTTTGAGGCTGTTCTAAAAACTATAGAATATATTAAGTGTGGCAAAATGTTAGCTCTTTGGGTGGGAATGGAGTGCTTTCTAGAGCCAAATCAAAACTCAAAACAGAGGAAGCTGAGAATTCTCCAGCCTCTGCCCCACCCCCTTTTCATGCAGTCAGGCCTGGAGCCACCACTGCCGTGGCAATCCCTGGCCCTTTCCTGAGTAACCTCACATTGCACTTCTTCTCCGTGGTTCACTTTGTTTGAAAATGCAGATTTTCCAGGGAACAATCTGGATTTTCAGTTGTCCCTTTTTATAAGTAAAGGAGCTAGTCTTCCTTCAAACACTTTTAAAGAAAACATATATACAGCATAACACAACTATTTAAATCAGGCGTCCTCAAACTACAGCCCACGGGCCACATGCAGTCCGCCTAGGACATTTATCCTGCCCGCCGGGTGTTTTTGCTGCCGCTACCTGTCCTGCTTAGCAGCCAACTCATCCCAGGGCCCACAGTTCGGCCCTCCAATGGTCTGAGGGACAGTGAACTGCCCCCTGGTTAAAAAGTTTGAGGACCCCTGGAAACAAACGTGATTTCTACCCGTGGTAACTCCTCTCCCTCCCCGTGTCCTCTCTCCAGATCTGTTTCTCTTTCATTCTGTCTGCCTGATAGTTGGTGTGAGACCTGCTCCATCTGGTCACCTTCTCCTTCTCTATAACCTCCTTTCTCAGCCGCTCCCTCTTCTTTCATTTAACTCTAAGTGATTAATAATATCAAAGCAATACACCACCTATTATTTGTTCTAGCTCAGAATTATGTTTTCCTTAGTTAAGGGTAATAGTGGAATATTCTAAATATCACTTTCCAGAAAGTACTACAAAATGCCAAAAGTTGTTATGGTTTATTTGGCCCTTGATCACAATTTATCAGGCCCATTCTTTGCAATATTTGGGGAAGAGTCAGGTCAGGAAAAGTGCCTCCTTCCACAGGAGGCCACCACAGAACTCTGCCTTTCATAGCCAAGCAGCTGGGCCTGAGCTCTGCCAGATGACAGACAAGAAATTGTTCTCCACAAAACTCTTTGATTCTGAACACATCGATAGAGCTTCCCTCGTGGTTGGAGAATCAGGCTTACAGGCTCATAATGTGCATAACCTGTGATTCCTTTAGGACCTGAATAGAAGCTAAAGGCCCATATGTAGTAACTTAACTAGAAGCTATATTGTGCATAAGCTCCGAGAGCAGAAATCAACTCTGCAATTGCATGTGAATTAATGAAGGCAAATTAGCCCGGGATTTGTGTTTGTTGTGTAGGAAGGTGATAGCAGAGTAAATCTTCCAAATTTAAGTATATTTTATGTTAATTGCATAAAGTAGCATAGATTTGTTGCTTTAAATCTCATCCACGGGGAGCTAGAGTTGGGCATGTTGATTTCTTTTATTATCCACTAAAATGACTCCAGTCCTGGTTTGTATTTACTTGAGCAGCACAGATCTATTTCTGTATAGCTTTACAACTTTAAGTGTTTTAAGAAACTTCTTTTTAATACCATCTACTTAATTGTACCATAATAGCCCCTAAGTGGAACATTATATCTATCAGTCTTAAGTGCTGCTGTGGATATAATAGCTTCAGTCATATTATTATAATCTTTTTTATTTAGAGCACTTGGAAAGAAGAAAATTAAATATATTAAATATGCCTCAATCTGCTACCACCATAGCCATTACTTACCTCAGTGCTAAGTAAATACTAAGGAAACTCTATCACCTCTGGTAAAATTATATTCTGAATTCTTTGGTGAGGGAATATAGATTCATTGTAGATGAATCCACATTCCTTGTTTTGCTTCCCTCTTATCAGTTAAAAATGATTTCTCTGTAATGGCAAATTGCTGTGTGTAATGATTTTTAAAATATCAGTGCACTTAGTAAGGAGATCTTCAGGATGAAAGAGAAGGAGGAACTGGTGGAATGACATCTATGTGTGGGAAGATATGTTTATTACTTAACACTGGGTCCTATTTGCATTCAACATACCAAGCCTCGAAGTGGCTAGGTGTCAGGAGAAAGTATGGACTCCACGCAAAGTGTGCCACTCCTTGCTACTCAAGTTGTGGTCCAGGCACTAGCAGCTGTTTGCTTCATCTAGAAGCCTTTTAGAAATGCAAAAGCTCAGGCCCCACCACAGGCTGCTCCAATAAAATCCGCATGTTAACAAGACCCTTAGAGGACTCCTGAGCACTTTCAAGTCTGAGAAGCCCTCTGGGCAACACTTCTGGAGCCTCCACCAAGAAGAAGGAAAAGTCTTCTCTGGCTAGTCACTCCTCTCAGCAGAGAAAGGTGCCATAGTTGGTAACTGAAAGTGGAAGGCTGTAACTCTTTTAAGATTCTGGTGTCTGGGGAAGCAGAAACAAGGAAGAGGAAAGTGTCCCACAACTAATTCTACTCAACTGTTGAAAAGAAAAACTCCTGTTGGAACTATTTTACCTTCTCTGTGTGATGTTATTGGATTTGATTTCCTTTCTTCCAGAGAAGGACACATTGGTTTTTTTAAAAAATGACCTAAATTCAGTATTCCATCCAGATACTTTCAATTTGGCAGGCAGGAAGCAAGTTTTGCATAGAGACTGAGCTCAATGAAAAGGATTAGAATTCTGAGTTTGAAATTCCAAAGGCATTTTAAAGTCAAGAAAGTGTTTAGGGAAAAAATAAATACAAGTGACCTTGATATAATTTTGCAATGATACTCATATCAGAGCCATCTTGGAATGAACTCCTTTGGGTACCTTCGTAACTAGTCTTCCTGGCACCAAATGCAAAACAACAGACTTTATGATAAATCTCACTTAGGCAAATGACATAAAGTAGGACATGGAGTAAGATCCAAAACACATCTAATTTAACTGGAGGAGCAGATCACAGAAGCCCTATGCAGTACAGGGAGGGGATAGTGTGAATGGGCAACCACCACTACAAAGACTACACTCACCCAACTAATTGCATTTCATAATTGTCTGCCCTCTTTGCAATTCAAAACAGTCCTGGACTTCAGAGGAATGACATACACTTGAGGGTATAACTTGGGCAGCACCACTTTCTCTGAAGGTAATTTGCAGGATCAGACTGACTCTGGTCTCAAAATAAATTTGAGACTTTTGACATCCCTTGACCATATGGTTTATTTATTACACGAGCGGTTTTTCTAAAGTTCCTTTTTCCTTACCCATTTGTGTTTTCCTCATTTACCATCTTTTTCAATAATTAGATATTCTAGACACCTATGGCTACTAATAGCCAATTTTTAGATAATTTTTAAAGTATTTATTTTCAAGTAATTTATTGCTTTAGGAGTAAACATACCTTTTGATATGTTTAATCAGTAGCTTATTTACAATATCTCAGGGAATAAATGCTAACAAATTATATAACATTGTTACTTACATTTCCTCTTCACTAAGGATAATAAAATGATCTTTTTTAGTTTTAAAAGGAAAACAGCAATTTTGCATTGTGTGAAAAGGCTAATTTGAGCCATAGCACATATAAATTATATAAAAAATATGAAAATGGTCTATATAAGGATTTGAATGTAATATTAATTAGAAACGTATTCTACATTTGTATGACTATAATGGCTATTCCATCTCAAACAGGAGTATTTAAAACTAATGAACTCATTCAAAATAGAATCAAAATGATTACCATCAAAAAATAGTAAACATGGCATATTAGTTTCCTAATTTGATGTAACACAGTAAAACAAGGTGACTTAACACTGAGTGTCTTGAAACAATAGTGATTTATTGTCACACAGCTCCAAAAGTTCGAAATTTAAAATCAAGGTCTTGGCAGGGCCATGCTGCCTCCAAAGCTACTAGGAGAGGATCCTGCCTTGCTTTGTCCAGCTCCTGACAGCCCCAGGCATCCCTTGGTCTGTCGTGGTACAAGTCCCACCTCTGTCTCCATTTTGTCCTGACCTCATTCCCTATGTGTCTCTGTCTTCTCTTATTCTTATAAGGATATCAGTCCTATCAGATGAAGGGGCCACCCAAATGGCCTCATCTTAACTTGATTACATTTGCAGAGACCTTATTTCTAAACAAGGTCACATTCATAAATACCAAAGTTAAGGATTTCAACACATCTTTTGGGGGGACACAATTTAGCCCAAGACACCGGGCTGGTATTTTCTCAATGATGGAACGTAGCCTGCAACTTTACCAAAATGGCAGTAATATTCTCTCTTTGCTCCAAAAATTAAAATAAAATTTCTTTTCACTTGCCTTAAAAAAAGAAAAAGGAAAAAGGAACAGTTAGAAATCAAACAATAGTCACTAATGTAAGGTGCCCAACTAGTACCCTGTAACAATTCTCTTACAAAAGAGAAAAGGGCGTGTAAAGCCTGTCTGTAGTGGCAGCACCAATACCAGGAGCTAATAACTTTAGATCCTTGATGTTTTCCAGTAACATATCTGCCTGGGTGGCATAAGGTTCCAGAAAATAAATAAAGTTCAAAAGATTCATCAAAGGAAGAGATAAAAGCCTTAGTGCCTAAAGTCATTTACTCCATAAATATCATAAATAATTTAGCATGACAATTAGTCATTCTTTGGTATCGGTGGTTGAACTAAAGTTTAGCAAGCATAATTCACACTAAGTTATATACCATTCATGACTTAACAAATTGTGGTAAACAACTTCTTTGTGTTGTTATAATTCTGTACTTGGGTCTACATGTTTCACTTTGTTCCCAGACAACTTTCTTCTCAGCCTCGTGATCTTCCCACCTTCCCCCTGAAGTACCATTCCCCGGCCCCTGCTGTTGTCTCTTCCCTCTCCCTCTCTCCCTGCGGGGCTCTCTCTCTATTCCTCTATGCCCCTTCCTGAGCACCTGCCAGTACTGTTCTCCCAGGCTGGCTTCTTCTCCCCATCCCAGTCTCCTCAATACAACAAATGCCTAATAGTGTCCTTTTAACTACTCTTCCATCCTCCCAGACACTGTCCTTATGAATCTCTAATTCAAGCAGTTTTAACTTGAAGTGTGCATTTGGTACATATTTCTAGAGAATGTATTCAAGATTGTTATCAGACTTACAAAGAATTCCCTATTCCTAAAATATGAAGGGAAAAAAGGACTTCTTAATAGGGAAATGCCTGCCTGGCACTGTCAATAAGCAAGCTAGGAAGGGCCTGAGAAGGGGAGGGTGGATGGGCCCTCTCTGAAACACACCCCTGGGCTCCCTTCCCTTCCCTTTGGGAGGTTGTGCATTGAGAAAGAGAAAGCCAGAGGAGAGCAGAGCTCAAGGGGGTTCCTGGTATTTAAACAATTCCCATCTTTCAGGTGGTAGGTGTGGGCTGCCTAGTCAACTCCCAGCCCAGGGGCTGTGTCCTCACTCTTTCCAGGTGTGACTGAGATTCTGGGGCTCAGGGAGTACAAATTCCTCAATGAAGGAGATGCCAATGACCCCTGGTCCACTGGGAAAATGTGTGCCTCTGCCAAAGAAAATTCTGGATCCTCAGAAGGGCTCAGAAGTGTAATTTCTCCCTCCTCCACTCTCATTGGACCTGGAAATGCCTTGTTAAGCTATATGTTCAATGAGATAACATATGTAAAACACCCAGCATGGAGCCCAGCAGACATTAGGGATTCTATAAATATTAGTTCCTGTCCCTATTAAAAGTAACACCAGCTACAATGTTTATGTGATTCGCTTGCCATTATTACCACATAGCACAGTAAGAAGTGTGCGCATAATTAAATATGTACCACTATGCTAATTTTGTTTTTAAATTTTATTGATAACATCATTATAAGCTTTATGTAAGCTCAGAGTTTTTTTGCTTATACAGCATAGTTATCTATTCCTAACTTTAAAAAAATCCAGGGAACATCTAAGGGCAGTTTAGTGATTTTAACAAGGTGAATAAAAAACTAAGTTTGACATTTGTTGCAGTGTGAAGTATCACTCTGCACATTGTTCTTCCAGTCCACACCTCGCCCAGCTCCTCCAGCTGGGGACACCCCACCAATCCTATCTTCCACCACCCCTCCACATACCCTCCTCTTGCCTCCATTAAAAAAGACAAAAACAGAAGCCCTCCAGTGTCACTGCTAGCAAAGACTAGGCAATCTCTAGGAATAACCCCTGATCTCTTCTCTGGATGCTCTGATTCACTGTGCTGTCACACCCAGTCCAGGAACCACAACCAGGTCAGAAATTGCTACAGGAGCAGTTCCTGCCAGTACAGATTCACTGATCAAAACACTGGCTATAAGTCTAACTGGGCTGTGACTCAAGCCCCTAGCAACTGAAAGTAACCACACCCGTTTATCAATATCTGGGGTAGAGGAAGCATGACGTCAACCATACCTCTCAAACAGGAGAGCAGACATTAATGAGCCAAGCCCACAGCTGAATCTGAAATCCAGGTTGCAGCAAAAACAGATGGAACCCTCCACTGGGATCTAGATAGGAACAATTCTCATATAAAAAAAAATCTAGGGGGCGATGCCTGTGGCTCAAAAGAGTAGGGCACCAGCCCCATATAGGGGAGGTGGTGGGGTTCAAACCTGGCCCTGGCCAAAAACTGCAAAAAAAAAATCTAGGAAGCCATTGAACATACTTAGAAAATCCTTATCTTAACTCAAAACTAACATCAGGAAATGCCAATATCATGAAAAGAATCAATCACTTCAAAATAAGCCTTGTAGTATCAAACAAATTCAGATCCCAAGTAAATCCTGGGAAGTATTTTAAATGCACCCTTCACAGAGTTCACTGGAAATAAACTAGTTGGCCTGCTTGCCCAAGAGGATGCCCTAATATTGTTTTAAATTGAAATTGAAAATAAGGTCACTATCCATAGGTGCTGGCACACATTACTGTCCACATTTATACCCTTACAGCTACTAAGAAGCAAACCAAAACAGCAGAAAGTAGCAAGCAGATCCCTTAGCGTTGGTCATTCTCCAGCCCTGGCCTGGCTCAGCCCACACTGTGCGTCTGACAGTCACAACTGCTGCCTCTCTGAAGAGCAGCATGCTGCTCCTCCTAATTGCTAGTAGCACACACATTTCCCATTGTACTAAATAAAATAATAAAATAAAATAGATTTGATCGTAAGAATCCTGAAGTTTAACTAAATTGACATTTTCTTTTTTTTTATTATTTTGGTTTTTTATTAAATCATAGCTATGCACATTAATATTGTCATGGGGTACAGTGTGCTGTTTTTATATACAATTTGAAATATTTTCATCGAACTGGTTAACATAGCCTTCACGTCATTTTCTTAGTTATTATGTTAAGACACTTATATTCTACATTTAGAAAGATCCACATGTACCCTTATAAGATGAACCATAGGTGTGATCCCACCAATCACCCTCCCTCCACCCATCCACCCCTTTCCCCATATTCTTCA